>JASGCC010000190.1:532786-612977 GCA_030067915.1 Hydractinia echinata
AATGTCCGCATTATGAAACAATTCACGCGACGTCCCTCGAAGATAAAAAAATCAGAGAAAAAAAGCATGCTGATGTCAGCAAAAATTAGCATCGGTTAAGCTCTGGAATCTCACCAAATAATTACTAAGTGTTAAGTCGTATGCGGACAATAACAAGTAATCTGTTCGAAGTGCGTCTTTTATACAAACAGGGGCAAACTTTGCAGTTTAGGACTCTTTTGTAACGTATTACGTCCAGAAAAGTCTTTCTAGATTCATTACACAAAATCGCATGTAAAACAGAGTTCAAGAGAACAATAACGAAAACGTAATACATATTTAGTATGTGTATTTGCGATTGTAAATCTTTAAAAGAAAAGCTGCTATTTAATTGGGAAATTTTAATTATTCAAATCATCCAAATTAGACAAACAGTTCAACATTAATGTTTAAAGTTTTAAGGAATGATTTCCTGGTAAGTGTCTTGTGGCTTTGCACAAACTGTGGCAATTAACTTCTGTTCTTTTGCAAATCTCAATTTCTTCTACAATGCCTGTACTGCATCGTTCAAATGCTTTTCCGCAATCACGCAGGCAAATGGTTAGATTCACTGTCTTGGTCACGGTCAATCCATATACCAAAATTGTTAACAAAATCATGGTCATGATTCTATTCTTTAAATTCATATTGCGCCGAGTGACTGAAATACAGAGGGTAAATATTATTAAAAGCTTCAAATGCAAATAATGAATATAACCAAAAGAATGCTAGATTGGACTTTTGCTAATGAATAGAAGGAAAGAACTCATACCATTTTAATTGACTTACATTTCAACTGAATTGATAGAAAAAGATAAGCCACATTTGATACTTTATTCAGAATTAAAACTTCAAAGCTAGTCGGCTTACCTTACTTGCTGAATGGAGATGAATTGTTATATAACTGCTTGAGTTCCTTTTAAGTCTTTTTTCCTATAACTTCGGTTTACAAAGCTATACTCATCTTGATTGCATCTACGTGTTCAGAAGAGCATATAAAAACACTTTTTAAGAAGTTATTTAAAGGCTTGCGTGTAAAATAGATTCATTTATTTTATTTAATTTGCATATTATGATATCAATCCAAAAAAAGAATTATAGAGAATTAAGAGGTTTCTGGTTACTGAACAATAGTCTCGTTTTGGTTGTTTTTTTGTTTTTGTTTTTATTGTATGCTTTTTTTCTCAGACGATAGTATTACATTTTCTTTCGCAAGACAGGCTTAAATTATAAATTCAAAATACAATAGAGTATTTTATCTACTTACCCTACGAAGTACCGATTTTATTGCTGCAGCTATTCAAAGTCAACAGTAAATATTAATTTCTCTCAAGTAAAAATCTCCACTAATTTGGTATGGTCGTTGCTATCATAATTTACTCGTGACTTTCACTTTGAGTTGGAACAATAAAATTCACACTTAGAAATTTTTCTTTGAATTACCATAAAATAATGCAAAAACAACAAGAGGTTCTGTATTAGTATGAAGAAAATAAAAAATAGTTTCAATAAAAATATAGCAAAAATTTAGTAAAAAAGGTTTTGATTTCCTTCATAAAAGAGCTAACTTTTGCTTCTGTTTCAGGTAATTCATTGGTAAAATTGTGTTTCGCTGTAAAGAATTAGTGAGTTTTTATAATTCAGCATCAGCTAGCTCCATACGTAATCGTGTATGGACTAAAGTACTACTTTTCTTTAGTTTTCCCATTACATTCTTTACAAGAACCTTTTTGCATAATTTTTGTTTATAATTTTGTCTAATCTTTATAATTGCCTTACTTCTAACACTGAATAAATTATAGCTAAATAAGAAGCTGTTTTTTTAATGATTTCATCAGATTGCTCTCAATCTATACCATATTTTTAGAGAAAAACATTTTTACTGAAGTAATTGCAGTCTTGATTTAAATGGAATTGCTCCTTTTGCAACATAACAAAATATTCTGTTGTTTACAATTGACTTACTTCGTCTTTCTGTGAGTAAACCTCTTTCCAAAAAAAAAAATAGGTTACCACCTTATTAAATATGACTGGTAAGTTTAAATCAAGGCAGCACCAACGTTATATTTTCCTGACTTGTTGGCCAAACATTAGGAATAGTCTATTTCTTAACCCTATTAGTTCCAGGGGTTTTCAAATGCATTGTTTTCGGAGGGGCTGATATCGCTTTGCCTATCTCCATAACTTCTGTTCGACCTTTCCAAATAGAATCAAGCTTTGCACAGTTAGGGAGGGAGGGGGGGAGGGGGAGGTTTGGGGGCATAATTAAATTTTCCAATGTCAGCCATGTTACCATGATGTCATCAGTCATCAGAGGAATAAAATTTGTTGAAAATACAACTACTTAAAATAGATTTACTTCTATTATAGAACGAATACCCGAATATTTTCACAGAAAAGCTATGCCAGTGTTCGAAACCCTGCTATTAATGCGGGTCCTATGTTTTGAATGTATACATCAGTATTGCCTACCCCATTCTCCTTTATCAAATTGGTCGACCAGTAGTTGTGGTAAAATCAGTTACTAAACATGATCGCGCTGTGGACTAAACCATGGACCTCGCGATTGCGAAGGGAGATCAATAACCATTAGGCTACGCGCTATTGTTGTAGTATTTACAGGGACACAATTTGTTCTTTTTCGCACTAGTAGCCGGGGCTTTTATTTTTTCAATTTTTTTTTAATCTGAATTCAATTAATATTGGATGCATTGACTACCTGATTGTTTTAACTGCCAGATTAAATGAGCTAGGTAGTATTGATGATATTCCGTAAATGTTAAACAAATATTCTTAGTATTAGAGTTACTATATTTACTAGTTTTAAGTTTCAACGAAATATAAACATTCTAAACTTAGATTTCCGTGTTTTTTTTGCTAACAATCTCTCGACTTTACTACCTCAAAGATGATGCACTTGAGCACTACCGGATAAATAATTTAATCCCCCTCCTGTTTGCATCGGTGCTTTTGATTTCTCACCAGGTCTTCGTGCTTTGTCGGCTATATAATCGTGCATGGTGAAACCAAACACTTTCAAGGAGTCAGGCCGTCAACTTGAAACTTTCCACTTTTTGTTTTATAAATATTTATTAACAATGTTATCTGACAATACAAATATCCGGCAACTCTGTTGTCATTTATTTTTAAATTTCATATTCTAAAATTGCTTCAAGTGCTTAGTATCGAGTTCGTACTTCTTACGTAAGATCGGCTTCAGAAAGATAATAGGATATTGCATATGGTCTGAACTACGAACTTATATTGTACAATTTCTTCATTACATACGCTTTAGCAGGTTTTAACCCAGAACTGCATTCGGACAGCTGATGAACAGTTTCAACTGCGTTTACTATTCTACATAGTTTAAAATTTGTTGAAAAGTTAAAAAAGTTAAATTTACGAAATTCCAGCACAATTTTTTAATTTCATTTCGCACATATCAAATATTTTCGTTGCAAAATCTTAAACTAAAATCTCATAAAGAATGTACCTTTGGTTCAGATGTTAACTGTTGAACTTCGAAGATTCCTTAAAACACCGAAATTAGACAGTGTACACTATCTGTTTCGCTTGTCATCAGACGTGACAGTTGTAATTACTAATCGAAATAGAAATAAGTTAAAATTAACTGGTATTTTTGTAGGCTACTTTTGCAAAATATAATTCAGACATTTTAGAAACTACTTGTAACTTTTAGCCAATCGAAAACTGCACATCCAGACAGTTTTGCATTGGTTAAAAATTTGCGACAAGGGTTATTACAATTTGCTACAAACAAACAGCAACAGTTAATACTAATTGCGTCAAATTTGTTACAATTCGCGACGATTGTTACGAATTGCTTCAGAAGACAGCGATATTATTGAAATTATTTACCCAGGATAGCCTCTTCAGTTCCTATTGGTACTGCTATCAACGAGGGTCCTGCGAAGGGGGTCCTAGCGCATTTAAATCTCCCATTTGAGCTACGAAAGTCGTGCAAGCACAGCAATCGCTCAACTAGACAACCGCCTAAGATATCAATCCTATTCTCATGCTGAACGCTAAGCAGAAAAGATAGATTCACACTTTTATAGTCTCTGGCTCGGCCGGGGTTTGAACCCAAGACCTCCCGCACTGGAAGCGAACGCTCTACCGCAAGGCTATCAGTCGGTGTCAGTTATAGCTTGTCAGTTAGTGCACGAATCCTTGCATATCAAAATAGTAAAAATTTGATTATTTTAATGTGAACGTAAATTTGTTAGGTGTATGAAACAAGTTGTGGGGCTCTGTGATTTTACTTTTTTCATAATAACTTGATATTATGTAAGGCCCAAAAGATTTTTGATTTAGACAAATGCAAAGTTACCCTTATGGACATTTTAAAAACCACAACTGGAATTTGAAACATACACACATTTTTATGTCCAATTTTTAAAAAGACTCCAAGTTTAAATTGAGAGTTTTCTCACTGGTAAGTGGGTAGAGATATAGCCACTGTTTAGGGTGAGAAAAATAGAATAGAGCATCGCTCTGTTGAAGTAGTGTCATATTTCTTATCGGATAAACACAGTGGTCTACTGTATGTCTTAATCGATATCGTTAACTGCACATGTGCCTCTGCTAAGTGTGCATTTTTTCAGTCGCAACCCCTCTTTTTAAAGACATCTTATAAAAAGTAGCTCTTATTTAAAAAGATAAAAAAATTAATTTACGAAAAGTGCAGAGACCGGTAAAGATTTCTCGTGTTTTAAAAAAATATTTCTCAACTGTTACTTGGTAATAGGAAAAAACGGTGCATATGTAAGTTATATTGGTATAAGTAAACCTGCACATTATCTCCCCAAGTGCTGCAAAGAGAATGGATCGACTTGAGCTCATGACCTTTCGCTTGCCGGACGATTGCTCTGCTGACTATGCTATCGATCCTGACTTGGTAATGTTTCTGCCAAATAGATAATATCCTATGCATCACGAGTTAAAGAATAACATATTGAAATTGCCCTAAAAAACGCAAGCTGGAAAATTTTGTAAGTGACAAGTAACAAGTGATGTTTTCATGGGAATTCACATGACTTTCAAGTGGTGTTGACTATACCATATTTTGTAAATATAGGTACTTTATTAATCTCAAAGGTAAACAACTTGATAAAAAGTCACATATTGCAATGTATTGCATGATTTACACCTAATCTTACAAAATAAAAAATTATTACTCGTACTACCCAAAAAAATACGAGTTAAATGCGTAGCTACCGGACACTCCTTGACCTTTCTTGGTTTGTCGTTTGGTTTCATTTTAATATTGTACAAAGAATGACTGAAGTTGATCATGTGTTCATTTTCTCTTAAATGCTCTTAAATAGTTTAAGGAGTAGCGGTTTGAATTTTGAATTTGGTTAATATCCTCTTTCGACCACTTAAGAGTAAACGGACAAACAAACAGCTGCTAAAACGTTATAAAAGCAGCAGTCAAATGCTAATTAGTTCAGTAAACAGAAAGCAGCTACAGGAAGAGCAAAAAGGCCCGAGAAAGACAACTCTTTGTAGTAATCAACGTTTAGTTTTTAGAAGAAAAAGATTTTGACGAACGATTAAAGGTAAGTTGCTTGAGACGTTTAAAATTCCACAAAGTTTTTCTTTCCGGATGAAATAACTATCCGTATGAATTTTAAAAATGTTTTAGCATCATTGTCAAACTTTTTTCACATACTTTCAACATTACTTCATTTCTCCGGCTACATCATTTTTATTTTTATTATAGTCGTCTATGAAAAAATGGTGCATGGTAAAATTTTGGCAATACTTTTATCAACCTTCTTACTATATGGAATGATCAGAATCAACGAGGCTGCGCCAAGTCCTTGCCTTTACAAGTGTCGGACAACATTCGATCGATGTGCTTCGAGCAATGTGGAAGAAGAATTCGAGATATGCAAGAAAACTCAACAAAAATGCTACAAATCTTGCCTTCTCAAAAATCGAGAGGAAGTCGAGCGTTTAAAAGAAGGGAATTTTGACACTCGATTTTAACAATAATTTGTTATCCGACATTTTCATGAAAACATTTTATTATTTTGTGCACAAGTAATTAATAGAACTGTATAGTTTTTTTATTCAACAAATCTGTATATATTGACTATGTATATAAAATATTCATTTTCCCAGAATTTTTTTTCAAGAATAAAAAGTACCTGAACAAATCTATATTTTTTACTTCTTAACCCTATACAGGTAAAGCTTATTGGAGCCAGGGAAATTTTAGATTCTTAATTTATTGAAAAAGCTCATAAATTCATAGAGTTTTTATTTGAAATAAAAACTATAATTGTTTGGCAGGAGAAAGATGAAAAAGAGAAAAATATAGAACAACAAACAGTTCTTTTGTTTTGTTCATACAGTTTGAATGTCAATATGTCAAACAATTATTGCTTGAAACACCTCTACACTTTAGACTTTAAAGCTGCAAGCAATATGGAGTTAAAACTGGACATGCTAAGTTCTGAATCGGTGCTTTTTTTTTGTGAAGGTATTATCACAGTGTGAAGGTAAAACATACAACAGAGAAGCATGAAGAACAACTCTAAAAAACAGCAGTATTCGAGAGGGAACTAATTTGGCTTCCAGGAAATATATACTTTTATGTAATTATTACATCCAGTATATGACTTTAGAAATATGAACAATTATTCAATTTAGATGATGATCTATGATTTAGTTGTTTTTCTACAACCGATTCAACGACAGACGGTCGTGTACACATTCTTTTATATATATAAACAATGCCAAATTTAAACAGTCGCCTCAAAAATTCTAAAAATTTAAAAAATTGCTTAATAGTGACACAAGTAAACTTTAACTCATCGACGTGATGAGTTAAAGTTGCAAGGGGTTTATCGCTGACAAACTATACTTAGGACTTACATTCGCACAATAATATTTTTTGTTATTTGACTAACTATTCGCCAAACAATTGTTTAATTTTTGACCATTTAATCGTCTTAAACTATTTAAGAGCATTTTAGAGAAAATGAACACATGATCAACTTCATTCATTCTTTGTACAATACTAAAATGAAACCAAACGACAAACCAAGAAAGGTCAAGGAGTGTCCGGTAGCTACGCATTTAACTCGTATTTTTTTGGGTAGTACGAGTAATAATTTTTTATTTTGTAAGATTAGGTGTAAATCATGCAATACATTGCAATATGTGACTTTTTATCAAGTTGTTTACCTTTGAGATTAATAAAGTACCTATATTTACAAAATATGGTATAGTCAACACCACTTGAAAGTCATGTGAATTCCCATGAAAACATCACTTGTTACTTGTCACTTACAAAATTTTCCAGCTTGCGTTTTTTAGGGCAATTTCAATATGTTATTCTTTAACTCGTGATGCATAGGGTATTATCTATTTGGCAGAAACATTACTAAGTCAGCATCGATAGCACAGTCAGCAGAGCAATCGCCCGGCAAGCGAAAGGTCGTGAGCTCAAGTCGATCCATTCTCTTTGCAGCACTTGGGGAGATAATGTGCAGGTTTACTTATACCAATATAACTTACATATGCACCGTTTTTTCCTATTACCAAGTAACAGTTTAGAAATATTTTTTTAAAACACGAGAAATCTTTACCGGTCTCTGCACTTTTCGTAAATTAATTTTTTTATCTTTTTAAATAAGAGCTACTTTTTATAAGATGTCTTTAAAAAGAGGGGTTGCGACTGAAAACATACACACTTAGCAGAGGCACATGTGCAGTTAACATTGCAAGAACATTTGGTGGCAGCAACTATCGAAAAACTAAAAGGGATCATATGTTAGAATAAAATAAGGAAACACTAGGAAAGGATGTGTAGAGTAGAATGAGATTGTAATAAATGTTACTTAGCAAGACAGATGTTGTCGAAGTGCCTGACCATGATACAACGAAGCCTAATAAAGGTCCAATAAAATCACTCCCTCAGGACTTCTCAAATACAATTTTTATTTGCCATTTCGCCGCTCCGTGAAAATAACTTCAAAAATACAACTTTACTTGTCCTGGGCGAATTTTATAATAGTGAATAATCATCCTTAATATTAAACTTCTGTGCTTTCGATTTAATGGAAACTAGCCTTTAAAGCAATTTGAAATTGACAGTACTATTACACACCTACAACACGCGAAGCGTCCAATGAGGTCACTGTTGTATCCGAGACAACAATGTGAGCAAAGCTATTTTGGAAGACTTAAAATGCTTTTGTAAGCTGATTGTTCCGAAAAACACTTTTTAATAAGTAGATATTGCAAAATTGTTTAAGTTCGATTTGTTATTAAAAATCATACTCCAAAATTTTACATTATTCAAATACCAGTATATGAGAAGATATTTATAGTGCTTTAGAAGATTCAACTAAAATCATCTTTCCACATGTTTTTGCGATGGTTCACTCTTTTGACAATGACGAATTAATGAATAGTTTGAAACATTTCGTATTTCATATAAGAGTATTATAGAAGTGAAAAGTGAATAAGCATCCATTGGTAAAGGTAATCAATGTATCAAACATTTATTTATTAGACAACCATGCTTATTTAATTACAACACGAGCCCTGCCTTCATTTATCATCGTTTTAACAAAAACAAGAATGTAAGAAAACACCATCATTCATTTTAACTATTAACTGTAGAAAACACTAAAACAATTGGTTTTCCACCTCTATTACCTGTAGAAAACACTAAAACAATTTGGTTTTCCACCTCTATTACCTGTAGAAAACACTAAAACAATTTGGTTTTCCACCTCTATTACTTGTAGAAAACACTAAAACAATTTGGTTTTCCACCTCTATTTTAAACTCCCTTTAAAAATAGTGAATAGAAGAATTAAATTATAAAAACATTTGGCTGGTAAGAAATATCATACGTTATAGCTAATACATTATATTTTTTTTGCAAATGACATTTTATTGAGATATCAAATTGATTTTTATCTTAATGTTGTTTTTACACGTGCTTACATCGTAATCAATACTCTAACATTAATCGCCTTATGTGCCTACACAATGCTTGTGAATCTCGTGATTTTTATCTGGCTAAATAAGCACCTCTCTAAGAGGTTTTAAGCACACATAAAAAGCAAAACAACTTGTCATTTGTTTACTTGTTGTAACCATGGAGACAAAAGAGGCAACAAAAAATAAGTTTCCAATTTTACCACAAATAATTAGAAGCTTGAAATACCTTTATGAAAAAAGATGTTGGCGCCTCTTAATAATATGTAGTAGTTATCGCAAGTTGCCAAGAAAATGTTGAAAATATTTTTATGTTCTTGTTTGCATGTTTAAAGTGAGATCTGAAAGAATTAGAATATGCAAAAAATATAACGATATTTTTTAAGGTTAACTTTTTTTTTCATATATATATATAAATTTCTGTATGCGAATATATAAAAGCAAAACAAAATATGGCTCAGCTGTTTTTGCCAGGAAATGTCCACAGCTTTAGTAACTTGAGATATGTCAAACATGTGTAAATAGCTAGTTAGCTATGTAACAAAATATTTCGATTCTTTGGGGCTGAAAATTTAATTCTTAAACTTTGTCTATCTAAAATATATTCCATATGCCAATATACATTGCGTTGATTATGCAATTCGTTGCTGACACCAGCATGCCGAGACCTTACTATATATCATCGCATTTTATCTTTATTGTGTATTGGCAAGATTAGAATCAGAGGAGTGCTGCTTTATAATAAAATTTTGCATTCCCATTCAGAACGTTTCTGTTGAGGTAGCTACATACTTTTTAAACTATCCATCAAAACATTCGTGTTTTTAAAAAATAAAAATATCTAAATTTAGGTTTTGAAAATATTAGCAATACAGTATTCTCCCCCAATTAACGGACACTCTAAAAGGCGGACACTTCTGATTAGTGTCCGCCTTTTGGAAAGTTTTTTATGAGACTTTGACTAGAAAACGGCCGGTGTATGACCAAAGTCTCATAAAAAACTTTCCAAAAGGCGGACACTTAATTAGCGGACACTCTAATTAGCGGACAATATTTTTTGCACCAAAGAGCGAATATGGCTTTTTTTTCTCTCCAAATAGCGGACAGTCCAAAAAAATCAAAAGCGAGCAAAGAAAAGTAGTAAAGTAGTAAAAATGAATAGTTTTTCTAACATTTATTTCAAACATTGCGTCAGAAGTTACAAAACAAATTGATGTTCTACAAGCCATTGAATGGGTGGGTAAAGCTTGGTTAGAGGTTACTCCTGAAACGATTAAAAACTGCTTTGCTAAATGTAAGGAAACATGTGAGATCGAAGATGATGTTTTCGGCAAAGAGTTTAATGAACTTTTCAAAGAACTTACTGCAGATTCTGACTGTGAAATGACTGCTGAAGAATACATTGATTTCGACATTGATACATGTACTTCAGTACGTGTAATCAACTTACATGAAGTAGATTGAAAAGTAAGCTCCCTAGAAAAATGTGTAGATGAATATATTCGAAAAGAGTCTGGAAATATAGAAGAGATTTCATCTGATGACGATGACGAAGATGGTGATAATTCTGTGATTGAAAAAAAAGAAGTTTGCCACAACGCTAACAATGCTTGACGATCTTATAAAATTAAACGATCTCAATAAAGAGGAAAGAGAAAACTCTTTCCTCCATTAAGGAGAGACTAAAGATCGTCAAGATAAATAGCAGAAAACAACAATTAATTAAAGACTTTTTAAAATAAAATCTTTAATCATGTATCCATCATTTGTTAGAATTTGTTTGAAAGACTTTAAAGATCTGTAAAGATTGAAAGTTTGGTTCGTTATCATTATGTTAATATTATATTATCATTTGTTATTTTTCCTATGTGATAAAAAAATCGGCTTTATTTTCTAATTTGCGGCTTAAAATGTAAGACTTTCCAAAAGGCGGACACTTCCAATTAGCGGACGCTCGGGTCATACACCGATGGTGTCCGCTAATTGGAGAGTATTACATGCTTTTTCGTCCTTGAAAAAGCAAAACGACTGTTTAAATAAAAACAAGAAGCCCTGCGGCTTTAAGATTTCCGTCATTAGCCTGAAAGATTTTGAAATTTAAAGTAGACCTTGAAAACGGAGAATTATGGGGTAAAAAAATCACGAGTATCACAATTCTCAACTATTTTTGTAACTAACCTGCAATGTTAAATACAACTCAATAAATAAAAAATAAAAATTTTACATAGCTATATGAAGTATTCTAAAATAACAGTTAAAACTTCAACTGGATATTTTTAAAAGTGATCAGGAAAATTCTGGAAATTCCAGAATACAAATCTTGCTATGTAGAAACTTGACGATTCGAATATAACAACTTCTGAACGAGCTTAATTTGAATGATGAATTAGTTCATTGTTTATTAATTCAGGAATAAATACATATTAGCATTTGAATATTTCAGTATTTAGGCCTTCAAAATTTACTCTTTTGTTGAAAATTTTTTGAAAGGGCTGATGGTGCATGGTTTGATAACAGCTGATCTGAAAAAGGAAGTACGTTTTAAAAATAAGAAACAAGAATACAATTTGACCATAAACTGCATTAAAACCAGGTTGTTTAAATATTGTCTCTTTAACCTCTCTTTGCCTCTTTGATTTAAAAAGGGAATTTAATACAAAGATACAAATCCATGCGATGTGATGCACAGGTATATTATATATATAAATATGTATATAAATTTAATCAAGCTGGCTTTTGATATCTTTGTTAAACAAGTAACATATTAAGCAGGCGATGCATGATTTTGAAACCTGTGGACAATACAGGATTTATTTTGTTGAAATCGATTTATTGAATTCAACTGATTGTTTATTATTCTTTTTTGATTCGAATTCTCAAATTTGAATTTCTTTCGGGGAGTCGGATTAGTTGCAAGTTTTCATTTTGAGGAAACTGATTGGTCATTGTTTTGTTTGACAAATTGAATTCAACAAGTTGAAACATAAAAGGGTACACACACAATAAATTTGCGGATTTGAAAAATCGATGGTCCTTTTCGTGAGATTTTTAAAAATCAAGTCATTTCTAAGAAATCTTAGAAAAATATTTTGTGATACTTTGGGTGAGTTCAAAAAAGATTTTCAAGCAAATTAGGCACAAGGAGAACTGATAATTAGCCAGTAACAGAATAGTTAGCCGTTTTCAATGGCGCCATAGCTTGGTGGTTATAACTCTGGCACTTTGTGCGGGAGAACAGGGTTCGATTCCCCTCTGCGGCAATTCAATATTGGTGAGGGAATGCTACTATCGCCCCGGGTTAACCCAAGCCATGTGAGAGAAATTGGGGAGATGACACACTATGTGGGCTGTTGGATGCTACAGGGAGTTGTCTGATAGAGCGGGGACCCTAATTGGATCTGCATAGCTCAAAATGAGCATTAAATACTCTAGGACTCCCTATCTAAGCTATGGCCTTTCCTGGAATAATAGACAAGATTTGTAAGGCTAGCCATATAAAATATACAGACATTCTATTTATCTATGCAGAATAATTATATATACGGTGTGTACAGTATAATTAGCCGCTTATACAGCTACTTAAATTTTCACTTTTCTTCGTTATTGATCTCCCCATAGCCATCTATATTTATATATATCAACATAAAGTTGTGCTTCAATTAAAACCAAGAAAAAGAACAAGAAACGATTTTGCAATAAAGTTATAATTTTACTGTAGCTAGCAGTACATATGTCGTCTATATTATTAAACAACAAAACTATTCTGATTTCAAGAGTTAGCTGTAAAGAGCACAAAGAAGCTTTTAACGGCTAATTATACTAGGCGTAGTATCTAATTATCCTGCATCGGCTAACTATATATTGTTACAGGTTAATTATCAGTTCACCGACTGCTCTGTGCAAGCAACAATAAAATCTTGTCACGTTTCGACAACTTTTCTGCAAAAAATATAAAAAAAATCCTGTGCGAATATATATATCTTTTTATCTGATAGAAGTAGTCCCACAAAGTCTCATTTGGAAGTTATTTTTAGCCCCCTTTTTTCCCATAAGAACAGGAGTTGGGTGTCCAGTCATGGAAGAACTACACAAGGCAGGATAAAGGTTTTTTGTTGCTTGCTCTTGAAAAAAAGGCACTCTAATCAAAGCACTATTTTGTGTAGCTAGCTCCATAGCTAACTAGCAAGTAAGTAATTTCATGACTGTTAAAAGGGGTATGTCAGCACCAATCAAAAGGAGATCCAATTGGCAAGTCAGCACCAAAAATTGAGATAGCTAGCTAGCCAGCACACCTTTCTCACTTAGCTATATATAAAATAATACTTACCTGATAAAATACACGAATTTAAAAAATAGTGCTTAGCTCCCCATCAATAAAGCTACTACGACCAAACTAAAGAGACCAGCAAGGGGCGACCAACAAAATGTAAGCACTTTTAGTCATGGCCGCACACGGAATGTTCTGGCCACGCGAAGAGTACACTCTCTGTTCAGATTGGTCATTTAATTGACAGAGATTAAAATAAAGCATCTTAATTGGCTTTCGAAAAAATGGAATTTTCCGAGCGTTTAGCCTGGAAAAAAACTTAGCAGCGTCCGGGCTCTGTGCTGTCTCTCTCTATCTATATATCTATCTTCCATCAGGCGATTTTAAAGATTCCGCCCCGCATAGCGGCGACGGAAATCAACAAGGATTAAAAGCAATAACAATGTTCGAGACGTGTCTTCTTCTAACTGTTGTAAGTAATTAAAACGAAAGTTTGACATTTCGATTGGTACATTAAAAAAACTTTTTATACATACGCCAGTTACGGTACTGTAAATTACCTATAGTATGCAGGTATTACAACAATTAAACCTGATAATATCAGATATGTTACAATAACGTTTGTAAAATATACAGTTTGATACTGGCCATAAGTCTGGGCAACCTGAAAAAACAAAATAAAATGTATTTCTATTAGAATTAAAATTTTGCATTTGCCTTAATCGTAGAGGTACTTCTGATGTAGATTTTTTCTAGAGTGCAAATTCCAAATGCAATAAATAACCTACTACGGTTTAGATAAAATTAGTACTTTACCTCTGTTTCAAGACGAGGCGCCACGTAAAAAATGAAAAATAAGAAAAATTTTGACCGTCGTAATAGCCCTATCAAAACATTACTTCCGTGGCTAAATTGTGCTGACAATTTAGTTGCATCTCATAAATTCAAAATATCATTAAATTGGAAAGTAGTACACACCTTTTGTTGTTGTTGTTGTTGTTGTTGTTGTCGTTGTTGTTGTTGTTATGTTTGCTGTTGTTCTTTTTGTAGTTGTTGTTTTTGCAGATAAATTACTTATTTTTGTTTCTGGTTTTGTTGTTGTTGTTGTTGTTGTTATTATTGCCTCCAGTGTTATTGCTGTTGCTGGCTTTGTTTTATCTTCTGTATTGCTTCCATTTGATGTTGTTGCCAGCGTCATTTCTGCCGATGTCGTTGCTAGCGTCATTTCTGCCGATGTTGTTGTTAGCGTCATTTCTGCCGATGTTGCTATCGTTTCCTTTCTTCTCGTTGTTGTTGCTGTTGTTTCTTCAAGTAATCGATGTGTTTGTGTTTCCATGGTTGCTTTATTTTCTGACGCTGGCACAGTTGTTGATGTAAAAGATATCAGAGATGCACCACAATATAATATCTTCAATTGCTGCCTATCAATTTCACTTAGTTGTGTTGTTTGTTTCAATTTGACTTCTGGATCTTTGGGAATAACTGTTTCCAGACCATTTTTTGAGAACGCCTTCCTAAAAGTTGAAAAGGATAAAAAATTGGCTGATGATTTCAAAGACGTACTTTCGTTTATTCAGTTTAATGACATATAACTGCAGTGCATCAGCATACTAAGAAATAAACACTACTATAATAGAACCTTATATGCTGTATCATATTTCTCTAGGTTCAAACTTACGGGCCATAATGCATGATAGAACTTAAGTCATACGGCATGTTCACAATCCATTTTCCATACTGAATAGCAAAATTCCCTTCTTTACCTAGAAAAAATAGAATGGGTACGAAGTGACGAATAGAAATATTTTTCTTTTCAGTTTACTTTTTCTAAAATGGAATTTCATAATATTTGTAGTTGCAATTAATGTTTTTGTTGAATATATTCTATATAAATGACTTGTGAGATAAGTCTACATTATACCTGCCTGTTTGTGAACCAAATATTGCATCCTAGCACAAAATAAATTGCCCTGGAGTAATTAAAATGTCCAGAAGTATTTGTAAAAAAGAATATGGTTACCTGGAAATATGTTGTCAAAGTTAATAATAATGTATTTATCTCTATCTGGACGAGAATGCTCATGCCAGAAACCTAGAGCGTGCAGTATTTCATGCAAGACAATACCAGTTGTTTCACATCCATTTCCCATTGAGATTTCTTGTCTGCCTCCTTTCTGACCCACGTAATCTGAATAACACCTGTAGGAATTGAATAAATTAAAATACCAATTATTGTAAGTCATGAAACTATTCTGCGCATATTGATTGTTTTCTCGTGAAAGTTTTTTGCACGTAAATATTTAAAAAATGCGGAATAATCAAATGCGAATTAAAGCTAATGCTGTTGGTAAAATGTATTTCTGTCATTCACCTTTTTATGGTTCACTCACCAAGTTATAACAAATTCTTCGCGAGGAATGTATTTGCGCACTGGACTTACCCAATTCCGTACTTAAAGTTAATATAATTCGTCTTCGATTGGATAGACCAGATGCTGTGCTTAATAAGTTTCACGCAAGATAATTTATTGAACTCTTTGACTGCTGTAGAAATTGCAGTAATACCTTTCAAACCTGAAAGAGCAATTCATGTAAAATTATTGTGTGAAACTATAAGATTTACCTCAATATGTATATGAACAGAATAAAGGTATTGTTATTCTACCGCCCCATTCCAAATCTGTTTCGTGTAAAGAAAGTTGTTGCACTCTCAAGGCGTTTAATATTGATTCTGCTCTTATAATTTTGTTTTTATTTTCATTGAAAAATAATATGTTTTTTCTGTACAATTTCAGCTGCATGTGTTTAAAGTGAGTGCAGTTTTTCCAAATCTCGTTGATTGATCAACCGATCGATCAACCTGGAATATAAGCAGATAATATTTCTAAATTTAATCACAATAAGAGGGTGTTGCAACCAGGTTTTTTGGTAAAGGGGATAGTCAAGGCTCTGGAAAAACAAAGCCTTTATTACTTCTTGGCAGGAAGAAATTATACTTCTTTATCTAGCTAAATATGTCTAAACTTATCAGGGGTGTGTTTTTACATTAAGTTATCCGGAAAGTTTGCGGATAGAATGTAACACCAATTAGGGAAAGTGTACTATAGTCCCTTGAATTATGTTGCTGCTTTATTTTTATCTAATTGTAGGTACTTACTCATATCGTGATTGATATAAAATGGAATATCTTTTGTGTCCCATAATTTAATCCACTCTACTTCCCTTCGATTCCTAAGAAAAGCTTCTTTTTCTTTCCTTGGCAATTTTATGTCACCTTCAAATAAATCATCATTACCTAGAAACATAAAACATGAATTATAGTTATATATTAATAGGATGTGTTTAAAAAGTGTTACGTTTCAGGAAGTTTTTTCGTTATTCAATAAATACGTATCGAAAATCCAGAAGGGAATGTTTTGAGACAAATCAAGTATTTTCAAAGTAAGCTGCTTTAAAGATCTGTTTGTTTTCAAGCCCTACGTATAAAGGTGTAGCTCTTAACAAGCATTTTTTTTGTATGTGGCACTCTCAAAAAGCATCTTCCTCTTCCCTTAAGTTCCCCTTTTTCTTAATGTTAAAGTCGAATAGGATCCCTTCCCAAGGTATTCAACGTATAATTTCTCAACGGAAACGGATTGATTTGCTAATAAATTCTTGTAGGCTTATTTATGCTATCTTAAATATTTTTCTTTGAAATTTCCTTTTAGTGGCGGGTGGCCTTGTGCTTATGGAGTTCGCTTCGTAATCACAAGGTCCGTGGTTCGGTCCACAGCGCGGGCTTGTTTAGCAAGTGTCTTTACCACAGCTACGGGTCAACCAATGCCATGTGAGGGAAATTGGGTAGGTAATATCGGTGTATACTTAATGTATACATTCCGAACACAGGGCCCACATTGATAACAGTGTCTCTAACACTGAAGTGGCTATATCCTGTATAAATATTAGGAATAATAATAATAATAATAATAGTCTAGTTAACAAAATGGACCATTCCTATTTGTGTTTCCGATGTGCTGTTTTTTACAGGATTTGCTGAAAGAACACTACGAGGTTGAGATAAATAAGGTCATACCATATACTCGGTTGGTTGTCTCAATTTTGTCAAATGGCGATTGGTCTTCCTCATTTTGTTCTAGATCATAATAATCTCTTGACTAGGTTGCAAGGGCAGGAAAAGAGGAGGCTACAATGCGCCATTTATAAAGCCCAAAAATTAATATTGTGGGCTTTATAATTGGCACACGCACACAATCCCATGTGTTCCGGAATAATAGTTTGATTTACGTCATTGGGATAACAACGTAGCGAGTGTCAATATTACAAATTCTTGTGTCTGCTATAATATACTTTTTTATCTGAGGATGACTAAAAATAAGAACGAAATAAAAAGACTGAGATTTTGCTGATTTTCTCCTCTTTTTTTAGGAAAAACAAATCATGAGAGGGTCCATAAATTTTTACTGAAATGAAATGTGGCGATTTTGCGAAACTAATGCTTTGTATTTAGATCGTGTGAAGATTAGAAATAGCATTTATCTTGATAGAATGAATGTAGTGTTAAAGGACTGTGCAAAGAAACGCATCCATTCATGGAACTAACACTGTCAAATGGTGTATAGAACTAAATATAAAAGTTTATTATCTTCAGCTGCTATTTAAAAATTCGCATACTTAAAATTAGATTATTTAAAAAGATTGAGTTTTTTATGTTTTCCTGATTGATAAAGTTAATTAAGGATAAGCTTAAAATCAATATTTGTTTATATATGTTTCTATAACAGCATTCTACTTATTGTAACTAACTAATTTACCATGACTTCGATTCATATTCATGTTTTTTGAAGATGCGATACATGCCATCATAAGCAGAAAAACTAAAATTGAAGAAAAATACATTCTTTACCATTTATATATTCAATGCGTCAAAAATCAAAAACAAGGCAAGCAAAAAACTCAAAATCGCCGACAAAAATTTGGGAGCAAGTGCCTAAAAAATACAAATACAAAATATTTGATTAAAACCAAGAGGTCTATCAACAAGGTAGGAACTTAAGGAAGATCATAAATAAATGTAAATATTACCGAAACAGACGATAAAAAATGGCTGCATCCCAGCTGACCAGTTGTCCATACAGATTGTTTAGGTCGTTTAAAACTATAAATCATGACTGAATTTTGATATTGCGGTGACAAATGTTATTTCTTTCAATTTGAACCCTTTGATTAATTACAAAATTAATTAAAGAGTATTGTACGTTAATTAATCTATTGATATTGCGTAAATTTAATTAAACGCTTAGTTGAAATTTAAATTTGATTAGCAATCAGTAAATCTTGATTATTGAAAGTGGGATTGTATGATGGATGTGGTGAAAATTGGATTTACGTGCGACTAATTTGAATATATAGGAAAAGCATTGTTGAAGGAATGTTGCGTTCCTCGATCAAAATTTTATTTAGTACGACTTAGATGAAAAGAATTACTCAAATATTCAGAGTGAATAAAAGGGCTATATGAATAAATTGCAGACGTGTTCCCGTTGATAATAACGCATTTAATCCATCTTCCCCTCTGCTAAAAGCATTGTAACATTATTTTTATATCAAAGGCTTCAATTATAATTTTTATGTCAACTAATTGAATAACTTGTTCTGATATAAAAGCCTTAATTCAATTAGTGCATACCTCACGACATTAATATAATTTCTTTCTATTTTCTGATGAGTGAAACGCTATTTGACTAATAAACACCAACCGCCTAACTTGCTAACTGCAAATAGAATTAATCCTGTGTGCAAAACACCAATAATCTATACACATTTTCAAAGACGCTGTTATATGATGAGTGGAAAATTTGTAGGTTAAAAATGCCGAAATATTTGCCAAGTGGACACGGGGGCTTTATTATATATTTTGTTTTGTTTTATTTATTTTGTTGAGAGACACATGGTACTTCCTTTAAACTCCATGTGGATCTATTTCTGTCATCTTTTGCATTACTTTTGAGTTGAAGTGTTATTGTAATAGATGGTAATTGATAAAATAAATTTTACAATTTTTTATATCTCTCTTTAAGTTCGCCAGTAGAAAGTAACGAGATCTTTCCTATGTGAATCTCGTTGGTGGAAAGTGACGAAATTTTTGCTAGATGACAAATTTTTTCGTCGATGAAAATGTTTAACGAACGAGAAGATGTGTTGAAAGCTTTCTTGTCTTGAAAACATTTAAGACCCTAATCTTATAGATTTTTTTCCTTTTTTGACATTTTGTATTACCACCATCTCAAGTCATTTATTCTATTGTTTTGCAAAAAAAACGGTTGTCATGACAACACAAACAAATGAAATCAGAAAGGCAGTTTGTTTGCTTAAACAACTGCAAATAAGTCAAGAAATATCGGAATTTGTTCGCGATTTTAAATTTTTTAAAAAGTGGAGAATATTGCATTTCGACTGTCGAATGAAACCAGGATGCAATGTTTAGGTTCCAATTTCATATTTACAATCACACAGTTGTATTTTTGTGAAATGAAAAATGCTCATCATATTAAAGAAAATGCGTCACAAAAATTTTGTTGGTGTAAGCAAACCCCGTAATTTCAATTCTTTCCCCAAATATATAACATGCAAGTAAATTCTATGTCAGACATTCAAGCCTATTTTTTATACCGGACACCGTAAATCTGGATAGAAAGGGGTCATGTTGTAATTCTGTCCTGACAATGACAATGCAGTTGTAATGTGGCGAGTTGTAATGTGGGATAACTTAAATTCTTCTAACCTGTTTGAGCCTGAAAAAGGCTAAAACAGTGAGACCAAAACTTTGAAATAAAAAAGTTACACAAACGATTTAGATGCCAAAAATTACTTAATAAAAAAGCATGAAAAAAATGGGACTTTTGAAGTGTTAATATGGATATTTCCTAATGAGAAATTTTTTTTCCTGACCACCTTTTAACCAAAGAATCACCATGGCAACAGGCGTGACGTCATATTAAAGATTCTTAGTGTCCTGAAGCTAACTAAGAATGCTGAAAATTCACCAAATTCCAACCCCTAAGTTATTTCGAAAAAATTAGGAGGGGGTCGCAATAGGGTAGGCCATGATAATACGCGTCAAATTTAAACTACTAATGGTTTTAGGGAATAAAAATAAACAGTCAATTTTTTCACTGAGCCAGTATCTTTGCATTAGTAAATTTACATATTTTTCTTGTTGAAGTAAGATTAAATTTTCTTCACGGTTTTTCCAGGGATATAAACTAAATTTCCATGTTTTCCGTGAGTTTAGATAACGGTACCTAGATATCCATTTGAAATACAAATCCAATATCATATTTCAATTTAATTCTCCCTTTGTAAGAGTTTACACGTTGAAAAAAAATATCTCAAAATTTTTTTACAAAATTGCAAATTTTTCTGCTTGATATCATTCCCCTGTAAAGCTATCATACATTTTTTTCTTTTTCTTTATTTTTTTTGCAGAATTAAAAAGAAAACAAAGTAAATTTCTTAGTTAGAGGTATACTTTATTCTCAATGCCACCTTAAGAAATACACTATCAATAGATATACATTAACCAGCGCTCTATATATATATATACTAATTACAAAAATAAAGCTTTCCATTGCTATATCACCTGATCTTAAAAATTAAAAAATTTACATAAGTTAAATAAATGTCCCTGGAACTAATCGTAAATAAACTCATGTGGAGTTCTCCATTTGTGTATATTTTGTCTACTGCATCTTTCATCTTACATCGCCATGTTGTTTGCACGGTTGACCGAACGCTTGTACTTCTGATTGTTTTCATGTTCTAAAGATAGATAATTTAGAAGAAATTACATCTAAAATCATACAATGAAGAGACCGAAAGTCCCTGTAGTTGTACAAGGTCTGTAAAAGGTTTATCACAAACTTAAGCTCTTTCTTTAGTTAAGCAGGTTGTAGATTCAAAAAAAAGTTTTCAACTTCAAAAATCCATTTGCATGTCTTTTTTTGGTAGCACTACTATTAAGATAAGAAGGAAATAATACGAGCTAATATTTGGTGTTTGTCTTTTTACTGCAGAAAAAAACTTACGTTCAAATTCATTGCGGTTAGATCCACGTCCAAGTCTCAAAGCTAAAAAATGAGAAAAATATTTTTGACGACTGAAAAAAGATGTACTAGTTATCGCACAGTGCCGAGAAAAATATCGGCAATATTTTTTGAGTGTTTTTATGTTCTCGTTACATATTTCACGAGCCTTTAGGCGAGTGAAATATACGAGAACATAAAAAACGAAAAAAATATCAGCCGATATTTTTCGAGGGCATGTGCGATAACTTGTTTATCATATACTCGGTCTTATATCATGTTAATTTCACATAGTCGGGTGCACACTGCTTAATTATGTTCACGATATTGACAAGCATTGTTATGGGGCCCAATAAAATCGCTGCAAGGTAATTTATTTCATTTATATTCATGAACTTATAAATTATTTGAATTTATGAAGTCACGTGCGATTTAGATCATCATAACAAATTAGGTTCATGTCACGCTTGAAAGAATTTGAATGGAAATAAAAACTACGAATTTTCAAAAAAATAAATTATCATTGTGAAGCCAAATAACACAGAACTCCATCGTCGTGCTATTATATAATTATTTCGAGTTGACTGATATAATTCAATGGATTTCATCCCCGGTGGAGAGCGCATACTCTATGATTAATGACTGTTAAAACAAAAGAAAATTTTCGAATCATAATTTATGTATATTTGTGAAAATAAATTCACCGACAAGTTTTCGTTTTTAAGAACATAATAGGTTTTTCCTACGAATTTTCAACCAATCAAGGGAAAAATATAAGCTTTTTGCACGCTAAATCAGCCAATCAAAGGAAGAATATAAGCTTTTTGCACTCTGTATAAGTAAAAATTGCACTCGTTTCTCGGTTGAAAAACAAAATACAGCATATATTTCGTGCAGATTAGCCAATCAAGTTGCGAGAACAACTCAAAGTATAAGATAAAACTATGTTATCGCTAGGCGTACTAATTTTGTGCGTTATTAAAGCTGGTTGGTCAGTTTATTTGAGTTGATTTAGTTTAAGATTAAAAAGAATTGGCAGAAAATTTACATACGGGTCTCTTTAGCATAACGTGATTCTCGACCAAGTCTTAATGCTAAGAAAGAAAAGAACAATTTTAATGTCATTCTCAGTTGCAGTCAAGCTGTAAAATGTCAAGCAAACTTACGGGTGTCTTTTTCATCATGGTATGACTCGCGTCCAAGTCTTAGCGCTGAAAAAATGAAGTTAGTTTACAATTTTTTAACAGTTGACTCTCTAACTCGAATTAAAAATCGAATTAGAGAGATTCAAATTATAAAATGTTGAGATTTTTAAAAACATTTTGATTAAACTTCGGGATAGAAGCTAAAAAAACAACGAGTTCTCCATTTATATTCCCCGCAGCCATCCCCAGTAAGCTATACTTGCCTTCTTAGAATGAAAGTCTTGTTAGGGACACATTGATAAAATAGACGAAATTATTAAATTCATTTAAGATTCGATGATGATGTAATAGCCAGTTTACACGACTCATGACAAAGTTGCATAACAATTCGAAATACAGAGAATTTATGAAATTCGAATTAATAAAAGAAAAATTATAAGAGTTTCGTAAAAAACATTTCACAGTTACTTTTAATTTCTACAAATAATGAAGGGATTCGAATTAGAGAAAGTCAGTTTAGTTACTAAATTGCTGGAGCATCGCAGGATACCTAGTCTCAACAATGATGATAAATATGTAATTGAGAATTTTTTATTTTAAGACTATCACCATTATGACCAAGTCTGACGAAAGCAGAAATGTCGGTAAATTAAAATACTTTTCTTGTTCACTGAATGGATAGTGATATCTTTATTTTTTACAAAAAACTTACGCGTTTCTTCGGCAGTGTCGTATTCTCGTCCAAGTCTTAACGCTACAAAAAAAATCAAGAATATTTACAAAAGCAGGTTTTTTAAAAATATAGGATTTTTATAACGAACGTATAGCCTTTTGTTTTGAGTTGATTGATATATGTTGCAGTAATGTTAATTACACTTACGTGTCCTTTTAGCGTGATCAGATTCTCTTCCAAGTCTTAAAGCTGAATGAAGTGAAAAAAATATATTTCCATTATGGCCAGCAGGTTATAACATATTCGAAATTAACAAGGGTTGGTTAGGATGAAAATAACGTGGATATTTTCTAAACGTTGAGGTACGCACTTTCAACCTTATTGTAAAATGTTATCTAGAATTAATATTCGAAAACACTATCTGGGAAGTCAATCGTAAAGGAGAAGATTCTATTCTCACTAAAGCCTCGTACAATATGGCAAATATTTTTTCTGATATGGTTATTTTCCGAAATTCAGGAAAGACGTTCATTGCAATCTTTCTGCGCATTTCTCTCGCGGTGGTCGCAAAAGAAGGAAATGTTTTGTTGCATATAACAAGTAGCCTAACTTGCGCTTCTTGGTTCTTTTATATATAAGTCTTAGTACTGATACAAAAAGGTCTTTAAGATTTCAATTTATTATTGTTGATAAACTGAACAGAAGAAACAATGGTGACAAGAGACTGTTAACTTACGTGTGTCAATATCGTGTCTAGATTCACGCCCAAGACGCAATGCTAAAGAAAGAGTTAAAATTATGTTGTACGGCATTTGTAGTTGAAAAAACTACGTTTTTCATTTTTTATTAATCATTGCATGTCTCCATCACATTGTTCGTTGAACATCTTTCTTGTACAACATATGTTTTTATTAAAATTGTACCTGCGACTATCGCACAAATATTGTACAACAATTTTAGTTCAAAACCTTCAGACAATACTCAAAAAAGAAAGGGCTAAAAGTTTTCGGAAATGAAACAAACTTACGCGTATCTTTAGAAGCCTCGTATTCGCGTCCAAGTCTCAATGCTACAAAGTAAGTTAAAAAAAATTAAAAATATATTAAGTCAATTTTCATTTATTTAAAGATATTGATTGAACACTTTAGCGTCAGGGCGTTGTGAAAAATAAAAATGTAGATTTTTTTTAGGTCACCTTTTTTGTAATTTGTAATTTCATATTTATATTATGTTATAGACAAGTTTATTTGCTTTATATCCACGAAATACTCTATATTATAATACCCGTATACGTCTGTCTGTCACGCAAAATGGTAGCGGCGGCTTCTTTGATCTTGCTTGAAAAAAATCCTTGAAAAAGTCCTTAAAAAACCTTGGGTTTGAAATATTTCATTTGGTTATATGTTAGTATGCTATTTGTTTTTATTCATTAATTGAAAAGTTAACGCTTTTTAGAAAATACATGTGTTATCAAAAACAAAAAACAAAATTCAAAAATCGTAAAATATGACTAACGTCATTTTAATTATGAACCCCCGCTTCAACGTTCTAGGGACAACGGAGTGCTTGGTGGACGATCTAATGTAATAGTGGCCAATTTGAAAGTTTGTAGGTCGTTTTTTTGACCTTTTAGTTTTCTAAAAAATTTGTATTTTGGTTTTTATATATTTTGCATGTTAAGATAAAAATATTGTCACGTTTTCTAGCTATGTATAAATCTTAAACAAACAAATTTTAAGTTGGATACGAAAGAAGATTTTGGGCGAGCATGGCTGAGTCTAGCTCTGGCAAGCTAGCTAGCTAGCCTAATTTGGTCTAAAATGAATGCGATGTTACATACGTGTTTTTTCGGCAGCGTCAGATGCTCTTCCAAGTCTCAAAGCTAGACAAAAAATAACAATTCTAAAAATTTTAAAAATACGAAGAAAGAAACTCTTTTTTAAATTTGCTCTACAAAGCAGCAGCGATGCAGAATAGATTCTAAGTGAAATGCAAATGTGAAGTCATTAGAAAAAGGCCTCAATTCAGTTGGAATTGCATAAGGAGGACCAAAATATGGTATGCAGTGTATTCTCTTACATCGCTCTTGATCGAAGATCCGATTGTAAAAATCAGTGAGCTGTTGAAATTCCTGCTTTCACATAGCCAAAAGGAATTGAAAAGGAATTATTTATAAAAAATGAAGACTTGGTAAACAAACTTACGAGTGTCGTCTTCAGATTCTCGCCCCAGTCTTAATGCTAAACAAAAATAGGTGTTATTTGGTATTATAAGTTTTATTTGATTTCAATGAATTTACATGTTGTGAATCTATTGTGAAAAAAAAACTTACGAGTTTCCTTAGCATAGTTAGATTCTCGTCCAAGTCGTAAAGCTAAATATAATTGGAGTCGCATGATGAACAATCTACCGATTTAGTGAAAAGAAAATGAACAAAACTTATTTTAAAGGTAAAAATGTGATCAACTTACGAGTATGGTCTTCAGATTCTCGTCCTAGTCTTAAAGCTAAAAATCAAGCAGTTATAATGGGCTAAACAATATAATTCTAAAGGAAATCTGACTTACGTTTATTTTTGGTATATTCTTTTTCTCGTCCAAGTGTCAATGTCAATAAACATAAAAATTTATTGTCTATCGATATGTGTCTTACTTCCGAAATGTTAACTAAATTTTCGGACAGAGTGGGATTCGAACCCCAAGTAACAGTTTATAGGGCTGACGCCTTAGACCGCTCAGCCATGGACGGTTCAATATGATTCTGCTTAGTATATAATTCATTTTCATGATGGTAAAACTTACGTGTGTTTTTGCTACGATCAAATTCTCTGCCGAGTCTCAATGCTAACAAATACAAAAATATATTCGATACGATTCTGTTTACTAATAAGTATATATAGTTCATTTTCATGATGGTAAAACTTACGTGTGTTTTTGTTACGATCAGATTCTCTGCCGAGTCTCAATGCTAACAAATACAAAAATATATTTGATACGATTCTGTTTACTAATAAGTATATATAGTTCATTTTCATGATGGTAAAACTTACGTGTGTTTTTGTTACGATCAAATTCTCTGCCGAGTCTCAATGCTAACAAATAAAAAAAATATATTTGATACGATTCTGCTTACTAATAAGTATATATAGTTCATTTTCATGATGGTAAAACTTACGTGTGTTTTCGTTACGATCAAATTCTCTGCCGAGTCTCAATGCTAACAAATAAAAAAAATATATTTGATACGATTCTGCTTACTAATAAGTATATAGTTCATTTTCATGATGGTAAAACTTACGTGTGTTTTTGCTACGATCAAATTCTCTGCCGAGTCTCAATGCTAACAAATACAAAAAATATATTTGATACGATTCTGTTTACTAATAAGTATATATAGTTCATTTTCATGATGGTAAAACTTACGTGTGTTTTTGTTACGATCAAATTCTCTGCCGAGTCTCAATGCTAACAAATAAAAAAAATATATTTGATACGATTCTGCTTACTAATAAGTATATATAGTTCATTTTCATGATGGTAAAACTTACGTGTGTTTTCGTTACGATCAGATTCTCTGCCGAGTCTCAATGCTAACAAATAAAAAAAATATATTTGATACGATTCTGCTTACTAATAAGTATATAGTTCATTTTCATGATGGTAAAACTTACGTGTGTTTTTGCTACGATCAAATTCTCTGCCGAGTCTCAATGTTAACAAATAAAAAATATATATTCGATACGATTCTGTTTACTAATAAGTATATAGTTCATTTTCATGATGGTAAAACTTACGTGTGTTTTTGCTACGATCAAATTCTCTGCCGAGTCTCAATGCTAACAAATAAAAAATATATTTGATACGATTCTGTTTACTAATAAGTATATAGTTCATTTTCATGATGGTAAAACTTACGTGTGTTTTTGCTACGATCAGATTCTCTGCCGAGTCTCAATGCTAACAAATAAAAAAAATATATTTGATACGATTCTGCTTACTAATAAGTATATAGTTCATTTTCATGATGGTAAAACTTACGTGTGTTTTTGCTACGATCAAATTCTCTGCCGAGTCTCAATGCTAACAAATAAAAAATATATATTCGATACGATTCTGTTTACTAATAAGTATATATAGTTCATTTTCATGATGGTAAAACTTACGTGTGTTTTTGTTACGATCAGATTCTCTGCCGAGTCTCAATGCTAACAAATACAAAAAATATATTTGATACGATTCTGTTTACTAATAAGTATATAGTTCATTTTCATGATGGTAAAACTTACGTGTGTTTTTGCTACGATCAGATTCTCTTCCGAGTCTCAATGCTAACAAATATAATTTCCTTATTAAAGTTTTATGGTAGAAAAAAATGTTCACGCTGCCAGAATTGAAAAACACTGAATCGAACGTATTTATCAGGACATAAATTGTTGCAGACATAAATTAGCTATTGCGGGTTTTGCTCAAAATCGCCAGAATTTGTGTCGCAATATGCAATACACCATGGTGAATCGTAATAATTAATGTCGCAAATTTCTTGAAAACATGTCAAAACACAATAATTAAAGTCGCAAAATGTCAACAACAAAAAAAGTAATCTATACGAACGAATTACAATGTTAAACAATGAAAACATTTTTATTAAGATAAAACGTGGGAAAATCTCGAAAGAAATTAACAAAATCGTAATAACTTATGCCGCAAAATCATTAAATTATTGTCATAACGCAATAATTTATGTCGCAAAATATGTAGTAAGCATCGAAACCGCAATAACATATGTCACAAAATCATTTTGTTTTCTTTAAATTGCAATAATTAGTTCAGAAGAGTGTCTTTATCTTACGAGTATTGTCTTCGGATTCTCGTCCCAGTCTTAACGCTAAATAAAACCAATAAAATTTAATTCGATACTGTAATATACATGCAAATAAATATGTACATAACTGATGTCCCAAGGGAAGAGAAGCAATTTAGTAGTTTCTATCTCGTATTCATAAAATGATATTGCTCAAATATTCAACTCACGTGTACTTCGACCACGATCAGATTCTCTTCCAAGTCTTAACGCTAAAATGTCATACATAATTTTGTAGAACTAAGAACAAATTGCATTTTGAAACACATTTTTGTTAAGCATCCAAAGTAATTTACAGTCGAATTGTTTTGACCTCAAGGGCTGTTTGCACTTTCTGAGCATTATTCATAGATCAATTATGTAAAAAAAAGTCTTAAATAATGGCATTCGCTTCACATTGCAAAATATTGCAAAATTCAAACAGAATGTAAAAATTCGCTCTAGAACTAAAGTAAGTGAATTTTAAGCATATATAGTGGTATTTTAAACGAATTTCAAGCTTTTGATGACGTCATAGAAAAGTGCTGACATAAGCAAAAATTATTTGCTGCCATTTTGTTTCTTTTGTGACGTACTATAACAGTGTGCACAGTGTGCCAACTGTGATTCAATCCGCACAAGCCTATGTAAAGTTATTGAATATGTTCGAAAAACCCCGGACCGAATAGGGCTAAGAGGTTATAAAAATATCCTGGCGTATATATGTTAAACTGTCTTTTACTTCCAAGTCTCAATGCCAATGAAACAATTTTAATAAAATTATTATTGGGATTGGCAGGAATCGTAAAGGTACCTTCTGTTAACCATATTTATCTTACTAATTTGCAATGATCTGTTAGCTTTACTTACGTGTGTCTCTGGCTTTGTTGTGTTCTCTTCCAAGTCTTAACGCTAAAATGACACAATGCAGCAATTGCTAGGTACAGTGATCTTTCGTTTATGTAGCTACTTTAGTTTCATAACAAACTTTTGTGATTATTTTTGTTTTATTGGATTAAATTAATATTTAACGCTGGAATTAAAACAAGTTCAAAAATAAATGAACGTTTTGAAAAATGAAAATAGAGCTGAAATACAGCTCCCTGCTACGAATTTAGTTAAAACAGAACGGCAGTATACTCAATTTGCCCGTAAGATAAAATTGCTTCTTCAAATGCAACTTACGTGTGTCTTCGGCGTAATAAGAATCTCTTCCAAGTCTTAATGCTAAAAATAAAAGGCTGTGTAAATTAGCTGATGCAAATCGCAAACAATGATTTATCCAAGAAAGCTTGACAATTTACGCGTGTTGCCTTCAGAATTAGAGCCTTCTCGCCCCAGTCTTAATGCTAAATAAAAATATTGGTGTTATTTTGCAATATATGTTTTAATTGATTTCAATCAATTAACATATTATACATCTATTGTTAAAAGAAACTTACGTGTGTCCTTGGCATAGTTAGATTCTCGCCCAAGTCTTAATGCTAAATATAATTGGAGTGGCAGGATAAAAACTTGCTTTTTCACGATATCATGCTCGACAACTTTACGAAACAACATTGTACGCGGTTGTAAATAAAGTTTCGGATTTTCTTACGTCTCTTTTGATATATAAAACGCTTTAATGGAAAGAGCGTTGGGATGTGGGTGCTCCCATTTTTATACCTATTGAAAACCAGTTATTTAGAAAAAATGAAGATTTGGTGAACTTACGAGTGTCGTCTTTAGATTCTCGCCCCAGTCTCAATGCTAAACAAAAATAGGTATTAATGTTGTGTTTCTATTGTTTAAAAGAAGTTTCCTTAGCATAGTTAGATTCTCGTCCAAGTCGTAAAGCTAAATATAATTGGAGTGGCAAAATTAGAATTCGTTGAAAATCGCAAAAACGCAATAAATTCTTACAACGCTCTGAATGGTCATAAATAATACAGTATTGTTGTGGAACTTTTTATTGCTCTATTCTTTTACAAAAAATCAGTAGGCGGTTTAATTTCCTGCTTTTGAACAGCGAAAAGAAATTAAAGATTTGGTTAACTTATGAGTGTCGTCTTCGGATTCTCGCCCCAGTCTTAATGCTATAAAAATATAGGTGTTATTTGGCATTATAAGTTGTTCAATCAACTGATACGTTGTGCATTTATTGTTTAAAGAAGAACTAACGGCAGAACTGGAACTTAGTATAAAGTGATCTCATTTTTTACGATAAATTCTCATGATGCTGTCAGTTTAACTCATGACTTACGTGTGTTTTTTCTTCCATGATATGATTCGCGTCCTAGTCGTAAAGCTAAAATATTTTTTATAGAAAATGAATCGAAATGTCGTGAAATATTTTTACAGAATATTTCTTAGATTAGCAGGACTTACGCGTGTTTCTTGTCCGATCAAATTCACGACCAAGTCTTAAAGCTGAAAGAACATAGAATGGGTTGAAAAGGTAATAACGATTTTTTGTTTTGTTATGGTATTTTATATCAGACGAGCAGAAAGTGTGGTTTATTGTAGAAAATATGAGACAGACTTGCACGATTTTATCCGTCTACCTATGCTGAACTCGTGAAAGTCACAGTAGAGGAGTTCTGGTCTTTATGTTGGTTAGCATTGAACTTTGATCGGTTAAATTTTTAGGTATATTGCAGAGTGGAACTAGTGTTCACCACGCAATTTGGTATGCTTGGAAAAAATTGTTTTGGTTAATGGGATATTATAAAATAATAATAAAAAAAAATATTACGTGTATTTCGACCACGATCAGATTCTCTTCCAAGTCTTAACGCTAAAAATACAATTTTGCCTTTAAATGAATTGTTTCGAGAAAAACAAATCGTGACTTAATTTTGAACGTGCAATGCAGCTTAGAATTGTTGCTAATGGAAACCAACGTGCACGATTAAATCTTAATGCTGAAATAGTAAATACATAAAATATATAAGAAACTTTCAAAATATTGAAAGGTAATTTTCACCTGAAAATGCTGGAAATTGGGAAAATGTATAACTAGAACCGAAACACACTTTCTCTCTTATTCAAAAGTTAAAGAAACTTACGCGTGTTCCGTTTTGCTTCACGTCCAAGTCTCAACGCTACATTGGAAAAAATGTATCGATTATAACACAATTAACCTGTTAAGTTTCAGCAATTGGAACGAAAATAACAAGTCAATTTGACTTACGTGTGTCTTCGGCATGATTTAACTTGTTTATAGATGCTGAATTCAATAAATAAGAAAAAATTAGACACAACAGTGTTGAAATAATAGCTATGCTTCCGAAGATCCAGTTTGACTATACACTTGCGGAGTTCTTGGCACGTGGTAATCTGGGGTCTGGGTTCTGGAATTTTAGGTCTGATAGAACATGGCGGACCAGAACTGTTTGCCCAAAATTTTGTGTGTGCTTGCATAATAAATTTATTATTTAAAACTATTTAAGGTGTAAAGGACTTTTTTTAACACTTAACAATTTATTCGCTGTTTTTTGCTGATTTTAGAAAATCTTTTTCTTTTCACTTTTTTTAACAAAAAAATACGGATCTCATAAAGAAGTTCAAGTTCAGATAACGATTTGCGAGAGCAGGAAAATTCCCCTATTAGAAAATCAGCTAAAATATCAACTCTAAAAAGGCTTAATTCCAGGTACTCGCTAAAACGATCAGCACGAGGTTTGAACCCACCGAAACCCACAAAAGATAGTGAATGAAGCAAAAGTATATCTAAAATCTAATTAATAGTAGTCATGAAAATTTAAATCTCTTCCCAGCAAATAATTCTAAACCTGCAAACTAAACTTTTGTTAAGCTGTATTGTCGTTCTAATAAAAAACGTTGGCGGCGCAGCTTAACAAAGCTCTTATTTGAAACTTTCTATAACAAAGCTCTTATTTTAAAATATCTATAACAAAGCTCTTATTTTAAAATATCTACTGACAGTTATTTATTTTTAGGTACCTGTACTAGACATTAGAAGAAACAAATGCTCTTGGTAGCTTTTGTTTTCTTATTACATCTTGGAGATTACACCAAGATTAATGCATTGGAAGATTTAAAAACGTAAAGAGTTTGCTTACCTAGACCACGTTTTTGATTGTCCGTCGATTCGAAGTTACGACTTTCGGTCAAGTCGGAGTTACGACTGTCGACATCTATAAAATAACGAGGTAAAATACGAGATAAAGTAGCAGTTATTATTATTATTATTATTATTAATTAAGTAGCAGTTTTGAACTATATAAATAAATGACTGTAAATACATTTTGAAAAATCGAACGGTGATAAATTTAAATTAATTTTACCATTAGTGAAATGTAATCTCAAATTCCTTATCATGCTCGCTCAGATCTTTCTAGCACAGATTCAGACATAAATTATGGTTAAACTATATTATTTCTTTTTTATTGACAAAAAAATAAGATGTTGAGATTTTGACTGGATGTTCGTTTTTATTGTTTGTTTTTTGTTGGCAATTCTTTTCACGACTATTATCCATCTTAAATTCTAAGGTTTGATAAATCATGTCCTAACTTACGTAATTTAAATGACGATTTTCACAGTGCATCGTACATTCATACTGTTGAGTAAATCTCAGGATATAGATAGTTCTTGTAAAAGTCGTGCTTGAAAAACGTATATGTTAGCAAACCTAGTTATACCCCTTTTGTATGGTTTTTGGCAGTTAAATTTTAAAACGTTAAATCGAGTTTTGCAGCTTGATATTTTTGGCTACCATTGATGTGAACATTTTAACCAAGTGTCAGGAAATCAACGCAATCCAGCCGATGGATATTTTTTGCGATGTTGAAGTTTATGGAAAATGGTGTTTGCCTTTGGTATAATATCCAAAGACGACAGCTTAATTATATGCGTTGCGTATTTCTAATTTTATTCTATAATAATTCAACTTTTTTTAATATTAAATAACGTAGAAGAAGCATTTTCTCCTATTTTCCTTACCACCTGAACTTTCAAGCTTGTAGCTACACACCAATGCAGCACATAGTGAAAAGACCAATAATTTCGCTACGAAAGTCATCTTCATACACAACTGCAGAAATTCTTCTCTGGTAGCAGACAAATTAATGCATCAAGATTCTGCTCGCCAAAGTATATATGCCTTATAGTCCATGACGTCATGAGGGGAAAAATGTTCAAAATTGGAAATTCAAAAGAACTGTGAAGCTATTTCTCTCTCCCATAATATATATCAAAAATTCAATTGGTTTCCCTAGAACATATATCAAACTATATATTTCCAATTAAACTTTTATAATTCCAGATTTCTGTGCACAACATACAACTTTTCACCTGTGTTGCAACATTTCTATTTGAAATATTTAACCTTTAAACTTTTATACAGCTGCATTGTACGCCTGTAAGAAATTGTCGTCTCACCTGTGCAAAATGGCCTGGTTGTTTCCCAAACAATGAAGACAAAGCAAAGTTACAAAATTGTTTCTTTCTGTTTTGTTCCAAAAAAAGAATAATTTTATTGCAAATAGCGTTTTAATATTTTCTAATAAAAAACGTTGATAAATTTTATCCTAAGGTTAATTTTGACAATGATTTTGCCAAAGTTTTATCACGAAATGTTTCTTTTCTTTTTTCTTTTCTCTTAACATATTTATTGTATCCAAGGAGTCTTATTGTACTATAATTATTATTTTATAGAAACCAAAAACATTTCAAGTCCACGCCTAAACATTATTTAATTAGTGTATGTTTAATAGCGCACAGCGGCTGTTTTTACCTCATGTGGCGAAAAAAAATTTATATTGTTATTTTAAAGGGGTTACTTTTGAGGGATATGTAATTACTGACGTTGAGTTGTTCAGTAGAAACAATTATAAGAAACAAGCTGGGGAGAAAAAGAAAAAAAATATTAAGAAAAATAACACAGCAAACGTCAAATCGAGATACTTGTTTTGAGGAAAGGAGTTGAACTGCTTTATAAGCATGACTCCCTTGGCTTAAACATTATCTCCAACAAAACAATTTAAAAGTCATGCTTCAAATAATGCTTTTCAGGAATAATTTTTGCTGACTCTAGCATTTTTCAAAAAACCTAATCTTTGATGCGCCAAATAGATAAAAAAAATAAAAATAAAATAATAAATTCCAAAAGTATAAGCAGATGTGGCATATCACGGGCTTAAATTTTTTCCCCAAAACATTTTACAATTCTAATTCAAATTGATTGAAAATCAGTTCATAATTTCAGGGGTATTCTGTTAACCATTTTGATGTTATTAGGAACAGTATGACAGGTGGAGAATTTTCAACTCAGTTTGTTGCCATGAAGTTCTACTTTTATGGCCCTATCATGTACAATTCTTCTAATTCTAGGACTTGTTAATGTTAGCCTCATTTTAATAACGAGGCTGGTAAGAGCAAATTTTAAAGCGCTGTAGCTAGCTGTTTACTGTAAGAACTTTATATGCATTCTTTTATGTAATGTTAAAATCTACATTTTAAAGTTTGTGAAGAATCCTTGCAAACTATGCGATGGCTCAAATAAAAACTTACGAATTTAAGATGGATATCTATGCTAATTACATTTCCATCTCTTTTTGCAGAATCTTTAAACTTATTCAAGTGGAGGGATTTGGGGGCTCTGAAAAAGCAAGGGGGGCTAAAAACCCTTCCAAAAGTCACGAAAGAGACATGGCATTGCCGAAAAATATGTGCACAAATTTTTGTTACCTCATTGACATCATCATTATATATCCGAAACTTGGAAAATGTTAAAATGTTGAAACATAAAGATTGGAATAAATCTTTCAAGCAACCGATTTGACAAAAGCATAAAAAGACATTCATATGACTTTGCAAAAGTAAGTAAGGATATTTAAACAAAAAAATAATTTATTCCCTGACCATCTGTTAACCGATGAGTCACCATGGCAACAGGCGTGACGTAACTAAAATGTTGAATAAAAAGTCACCAAATTTCAATCCCTAAAACGGTTTCAGAAGTTATTACAAAAAAGGGAGAAGGCTTTTTTGGCCTCCCCCGCCCTCTCCCTTAAAAAAAGTTATTTTTGACTTTTCCTTTTTTCTTTAAAATTTTTTCCTGCTTTTTTCTCCATTTTGCTTCACTGAGGTTTTGCGCATTCTAAAACCGTTTTCGATTTTTCAATCTGAACAAAAATGAACATAAATGATAAAAATATTTGAGTTCGTTCGTGTATACACATTGCGTGATTCTTTTTTTCCAGAATTTGATGTGAAGAATACATATATCAATAAAAGCTCGTTTTTTAATTTTCAAACAAATATTTTCGCAAGCTGCAATTTTAAAATAATCTTCAAATTAAATCTAAATTTTGCTGGAATCCAAAAACAGATAGAAATGAAAAAAGATTTTTTCCTTGTTTTATTTTTCCTTGTTTTTTAATTTCATTTTTCAACGATTGCATCAACAAAACTGTTCTTTCTATTTTCTACCTTTATTGTGTTTAAACACGACTTTAAAAAAAGAAAGGAAGCTGGAACTCTTTTTACTGTTTTTCTTGTAGTTTTTGGGTAGGCTTAAACCAGGAATAAAAAGAATGTTTAAACTTTCAAATAGGGAAGTAGTGGCACAAACGTATGCCTTTCAACAAAAAAAATTAAATTATTGTACTGATAATATATTTGTTTACATTTTTGATTGAAGTTATGCTGAAGATAAGCGCGAAAAAACAACCGCTCTTTGATGTTCTTAAATTTAGAAATAATCCAGCCTATTCCCAACTCCCTTTAAAGTTGTACAAATGTGCTGCATGCACTTTGTTTGTTCTTATAAAAAGCATATAGCCTGGACATCAGTAATATTACACCAAGTAATTGCCGTTAACCTCATTTTGTCATATTGACCCTAATCATTCCTAAGTGATCAAATTATAATGGTGTTTCTCGAAGAAAAATTATAAAAGCTAATATTTTATTTGTAATTTTTTTTTTTCTCGTAAGATGACACGACCTGTGTCATATTCTAGTCCATCCATCACTACAACAATGCTATCAGAATTTTGCAACATGAACTGTTGTGTGTTTAACAACGATTTCTTGTGTTCTGAACTGCGAAATATTGGAATTGAAAGACTAAAGATTCATTACCAATGTATTAGCCTGCTACTTGTTTTGTCAGCCATTTGTCAAATACTTCTTTTTTGATTATTAAAACCTTTTGAAACAGTAGATTTCAAAAAAGTTGTGAACGTGCTTACCAGTTAACTCAAGGTATGTCTTTAACAAGTCATCGCAAGAAGAAATCGCTGCTAAAATATGAGATGAAAAAATGATATTTAACTTAAGTAAGTAAGGAGAAATTGTGTGGATATATAGTCCTGTCCCCAGGAATTCAAAAAAAATAATAATAAAAAGAAATAACATGATAACTTTGTTCCCAGATCTTTTTTCCTTTTTAATATGAGAGAAGGCTGCAAAATTTACTTGGAAATTATAATTTTTTCGCTATTTTTAATATTAAAAGGAGGAAAAAGCATGGAAACAAATACTACCAGGGGTCTGGTAAGCATTCTTCGAGTTGGATAAACATCTAGACTAAATCCACTGCTTAAATTTCTATGTATAAATACGTACTTTCTAATAGGTTCATCATATATGGAATGCTGGTCTGTTACATAACCAAGCATTTACAGTTTCCTCTTTACTTTGTGACCGTAAAACCCTCTCTAAGCTTCAAACAATAAACGAAATTTAGGTAAAAAATATCTTCTTACCTTCAACATTTAGAATTAACAACACGCAACAAAACCCAACGAGCTTTAGCTGATCCATTATCCAATGGCTTGAGTAGGTATCACAGCGCAAAATTGGATGTCTTAAAATAACGAGTTGAATGAATTCAATTTATGCAAAATAAAAGTGATAAATATTTATTGTTGACAAGTTGCTTTAATAGCGGGAGAAACTTAACTTCCTTTAAGGCGACAATTTTTAGTTACCCTGTCGAATTTTCCGGTCTTTAACATAGTCGAAAAATTTAGGTTGTCAAAGACTTTCTCCCAGAATGTTTTTTAGGCTTCGCAACGATATTTAATTGGCAAGTAAATTTTATTTCAAGCTTTAACCCATCTTTCCTGGTGCCAACTTTATTTATGACTTCTTTATGACTGGTCAAAATTACAATACTCTTTGATTAAAGAGAAGCTGTTTTTTGACAAGCCTGGATCCAGATTGCCTACCGACCACCGAGGTGACACAGAGACAAATTCTACTACCAATTTGGATATACGCTAGTTTTTTAAAATAGAAAAGTTCAATTTCTACCATCCCACCTGGATTTACAATGGACCTTCTAAAATGTCAATTTTTATTATGTATGTAAATTTCATTTGCTGAGAATCCGTGCACATTATGAAATTGTAGTTGGGGAGGGTAAACTTTTGCTAGAAGGAATTTTTTGACACCAATAAGGAAGAATCAGTTTTAGATTGATTTTGGGAGTAATTTTTTTTTTTTTTGCAGTAGAAAGTAACAGCTATATAAATGACTTGAAAAAGGACATTTTATTTTACAAGATCATGGATAAATAAAATCTAATGCTGAACATGTGAAAAAATGTAAAAAAAAAACACCTCCAACCCAAATTTTCTGTTTCTTATAAAAATATGTAGAAGCATTGGAAATTGACACATTTCGATTAATGAACTAAACGACCTTTCGAGTTATTATATAAAACTCGTCTTCAAATTGACAGATAGTCATTCTTACTGACATCAAAACAAACAAACACTAAAATAAATTTGCGAATACCATTTTTAGATCTTAACCCCATTTTATATAATGATGCCGCGGCGGGCTGTCATGAAAATGCATCACTACGACTGCGGAAAGAGTTTAAATTACCAGTTTCCTTCTGAACAATTTCCCCTCTCTTTAACCTTTTGTTGCACCAAAATTGTTTATATCTGGGAGGATAGCTTAACTATAAAAGATACCACGGCATTTTCTCCACTAAAATCCTAAACATTGAACAATACTTACATCACTGACTTCCCTTGTAATGCTTTTAACAAAAAGGAGATGGTATCTAGTATTTAAAGTGTTTCGACACCTTGTGTGCACCAATTAAAATCAGTTCTTATTAACCAATAAGTATGAGTAATAGTCCAAAACATAATTCAATGACAAAAAAAATTAATAAATTTCGCATAATAGCTGTTAAATAATTTTCTAAAGAAATCTTATCGAATATTTAAGAAGAATCGTTATCTGAACTTCATCGGTCCCATATGCCATTATTACGTTGGTTCCATGATATATTAAACTCCCCTTTTTCTTTTTGTCAATTTGAATATTTTCATATGTTAACATAGATTAATAGCTTAACATATGTTGTTTCGTTTAAATGGTTATATTTTTAATGTTGTGGTCAAAATATGGTAATGGGGATAAGGAACAAAAAGCACCCACTGCTGTCGCTTGACGTACGATTAAAAAAAAAATTTTCCGCTCATTTTGTTAAATATTAATGTCTTTCCGCCATTGTTACTAAACTACCGTTATAAAAGATAAGGCTAAATAATTTGATTTCCAACAACACTAATTTTGCGGAGATCTTTTTTATTTTTTATTGTTTTTTCCCCTCAACGTAGTCCCTACACAACCTTATAAAGTCATAAGTCGAACTACAGATTATTATTTGGCCAGATTACGAACGTATTTGTATATTGTAAGTTCGGAGAGAAGCATTATGGCAGTTATGATGAGTTTTAAACAACGCATGTATATTGTAAGTTCGGAGAGAAGCATTATGGCAGTTATGATGAGTTTTACGCATAGAGTATATTAAGACTATGCAAAATTAAAATGATGAGCTTGTTAACTTGAGGAATGTCTGTTTGGAATAAATCGCGTTCTTAGAATGAGTCTAGCGCAGTGTTGTTGATACAAAATAAACTGTGGGATGTAAAACACACTTCTGTGCACGTATAGGCCCACACCTAACTAAAAAACTCGCGGTTAAGCTCACTCGAAACATCTTTCAAATTCAGATAGACTGAACACACAGTTCAAATGAAGCCAGAATGAAGCTATACTTTCTGAAATTCTGTTTCATTCTTTCGTATCACAAGCATAACGACGATTTAGTAAGACCAAAGTTTATCGGACCAGATCAGAAATATTCTTCCAAGTTTTGCATAATACTCGACTTTAGATGGGTGCAGACTAGCCTTTATTTGCATTGAAAATCTCAAACCACTACTTGTTGAAAAAATCCTTGTCTTTCCGTGCAGAGAATATAGAAAGATTCACTAGAGCGCCAGGACGCCTCTTTCTCCCCCTTTTTTGCCCGATAAGTATTTTTTTAGAACTCGGATATCATTTTCATATTGTTGATGATTTAAAATCTTGTATATGTCAATACTTGTTACTGGAATTATCAAAAATTATTTTCTCTTTTTCAATTTTTTATCAAAAACAAAAGTATCAAGAAATCCAAATACTTAAAAATGAACGATTTAAGCTGGTTTACAGTTACCATTAAAAGAAGACGGAAAGTTCATTTTTTGGCATTCTTAAAGGAAAAATTTTCCACTTGTATTCATGTGTCGACGGTCGGGAGTATACTACTAAGCCGACTTTCCAGTCGACGCCAAAACGGAACTCAACGGAACACGAAAAATACATGAATTCGATTGGCTATCTGTTTATTATTCTTTTGTTTTTATATTTTTTTTTTCGTTCCTGTTTTTCTGGGATAATAAGTTAAAATGTTCTAGTTTCTTTAGAAATGTAATAGTACCAATTAAAAAGCCTGCAAAGGCAAGCGTTTTTTTAAGAGGATTTTCTGAAACTTCTCGCACGACACTTTGCACTTGCTGGCTGTTTCGATGTGGGTAAATCGGAAATTAAGTGTTTTAAAGAGGTGTCGGACAAGTTTGTAAAAAATTTCTCTTTGAATTTGCTTAAATGCGGACCTGACTACCCGTAATATTTTAGCCCACAAAACTTTCAAACGCGCGGGAAGTATCTAGCTTAAGTGAGGCTACTTGTAAAATCGTGTTTTTCCAGGAAGCACTTAATCTATCGAGCCGACTTTGTGTAGAATATGTGGGTGTACACTAACTGGAAAAAGTACTTCTAAATTGGCTGAACATTAAATTTGGAACAGATGTGTCTGGTACACACCCACTCAAATTTTGCAATAAGTGTTCTTGCTGCAGACAAAATGCTGATAAAATGAATTCTAAAAAATGCTTAAAAAATAAAATAATAAAAATCGTAGGATCCCTAAATGAAAACATTTTGTCCTAAGAAAAATAGACAAAATTTTTACAAGAATTGTTTTATATGCCCCATTGTTGGGCGTATGCGCTTTAGAGAGGTCAGTTCTAGGGGGTAATGTAAATTGGGACCTTTAAATGACGTCCGCAACATCATTTCACCCGTTCTTGAGGAAAGTGAATGTATATAAGGATGTTTCACTGTAACACTGCGCATTTGTCACGCAACACTGCGCCACTGATGACATCAGCCAATAACAATGGAGCACTTTTAACCCAATCTGGACCCCAGGCCTTTTCTCTTTTTGCCGTACAATATAAAAAAGAATTTAATGAATGCGGTACACAAAATACAACAAAAATATAGACCATGCATCAGCATTCACTTGGCCGAGAATTTATGAAGCTATAATGAAAATTTAATGAGCGTTTTAAAAAAACGAGTATGTTCAAAAAGTGCGCAGGGTTGTGTAAGAAGTGCGCAGCATCGTTGAGAGGTTGACAAGTAGTAATAAGCAAATCTATTGGTCTTGCTGAAATTGTCCAGGATAACATTTTACGCAAAACATTCTTAAACTATCCTGGAATTTTGTGTACGTATAGGTTCAAATTGGACAAAAACTCAGTCAGATAACGGCAATGTTTATCTGGACTCAGCAGAAATATTTTGACACACTGGTTAGTTTGTTCACTTAGCTTCTTAGCATAGGGCAATATATAGAAACATGGATATGTCACTGTAGCTCTTGTATATGTACACAAAAAAGCACATATAAATTCATTAATAATCTTTTTCCAGTCACAATAACTTATATTTCTTCTTGCTGAGACTTGCGATATTATAAAGAACTTTCTACTCGCGGTAAATACACCCATCAATATGAAATGTAAAAATATGAAAAAATTTTCGTAAATGGTAATAAAATATTCAAAATCAATAAAACAGCATGACAAGATCTAAAAAAGAATGCTATCTTAAGACCCTCATGGACTTGGCCTTTATGCCGGCTAAATGTAACTTGACAAAAAAAGTATAAAACATGCCCAGTTAAGATCTGATTCAAATCGTTCCTGGGCGAATTCTCACTACAGACGGGATGTAATACAACTTTCCATTTCACGCGGTCACACTTTCACACCAATATCAAATTCTCAAAACCCTACAATTTACATGCATTTTCAAATGGTCTATTCACTGTCAACTTAGAAAAGCAGTGTTCCCATTCCTCCTTGTTCGCTCTGTTCTTTAACGAAAATCTCGAAATACTGATAAATGATTGTTACAGCTAAGAGAATTCCAGTACCAGAACCAATTGCACCCATAAAATCAGCAAGGACAGATAAAGCTCCAATACACAAACCACCAAATGCAGCTGCAGTTGGAATGTATCTAAAGGTAAACACCAGAAATTTTGTATAGTATTTTACACAAAGAATATTACCTACAAGCCATAATGAAAACAAGGGGGTATTAGTTCTACCTGTTAAGTTCGTGAATCATTGATTTTTCTCGATGTCCTCTCATAACCATTTGTTGCTCTTTAAGTTGTTTGGCAACATCTTTTGCAGACGAGCCAGAAACATCGATCCATGTTTTAGAAAAGAAAGCACAAGACCCTAACATGAATATAATGTAAACAAGTGCATGGATAGGATCAACTCCAATTTGACCAATTGATTCTGGAGGCGACAGATAGTAGCATAATCCACCAATTGGATAAGATCGAGTAGGGCCACCAGCCTCATTCCACACACCAAGCAAATTGATGAAAAAGTTGCCAGAGAATTTTGTTGACAACATTTGTGAGATAATGTAAATATTTGAAACCAAAGCACTCTAGATAAACATAGCAGGATTGTTAATCAGACAACTAAGAAACATATCAGATCCCTCAATTAAACAATAGTGATCTAATGGCAAACATTAGAAATTTAAAATGGTGGTATGCTGTAAATATGTATTGAAGTTTTAAAAATAAATAGCCTTCAAATTTTTAAAATATTTTGATAGGTTGCTGTACACACTACTCATGTTTTAAATTATTTTAGAAAGTTACCTGTTGATACAAAAAGTTTAAGCTAAATATAAATATAGTTTTTGAGTAAATAAAACTATTGATACAAAGTATGTAGTTTTCATTTTCCTTATACAAAGGCTATTGTACAAAGGCTCATTGTTTGCCTTGGCCCAATATGTAAAATAAATATTTTCTTTAATTAAACATATAATATAAACAATTTTACCTGTAAAATAATTGGAATGTTTGATGTGTAGAATAATTTGATTGGGTAAGAACTGTATTGTCCTCTGTAACGAGCAGACTTGATTGGAAGGTCCACTCTGAATCCCTAAATAAACACCAAAATTAAATAATTAGTAACAACCACAATAAAATTTTTTAAAACATTCCCAAAATCACACAAGAAAAATTTCCAATTGCTAATTCGCAAAATTTGGTTTGGTTTATCCTGGTATTTTTTTGAATTTATCTCATATTAAAGTAGCAAAATATTTGAATAACCCCCTAACAACATACCTGGAAGTATATAACAATACCAAACACGAAAACAGTAGCTAACAGATTCATTAAGTTAGGTAAATTTTGTCTGTAGAAGGCCTCACGAAGACCACGGACTTTATCAGTTCGAGTAGCAAGAAGATGGAATAAAGCAATAATAGCACCTTCAAATTCAGTTCCTAAAAATATAAAACATGATAAAATCTAAGAAAACCTTTTAGGGATAAATAAAAAAAAAACACAAATGTAATTAAATTGTAATTAAATCAATAAGCATGCTTGTGGTTATTATTTATAAAGATATTAGCATGTGATAAAAGCATGCTGTTTAAGATGGACGGCTTATAAATGACTTCCTTCCTGAGTAATACACACACTCCATCATTTGTGTTAAAACCTACAATGAGATGCCCATGGTTTTATAAGAACTTTGAAATTCATGTTGTAAAAGCAATTAGATATAAGTTGTGGGTATTGTCTTCTTAAGGTTACCACAATATTGGTTCTTTTCTTATGTTACTTAAGTTCTTCAGGTGTGTAACAAATAGATTAAAATCAAACCTCTTCCAGTGTTGACAGTTGCCGGACTGAATGCTTTCCACACAATGGTTTCACAGATATTAGTGGCAATAAACAGAGAAATACCAGATCCCAAACCATATCCTTTCTGCAAGAGTTCATCAAGTAACAACACGATCAAACCAGCACAGAACAACTGTATAATGATGAGAAGACAAACACCAGCCCCAAGTTCACTTGGATCACCATACATTCCAGTCATGACATAAACAATGGCTTGACCAATTGTGATAATCATACCAAACAGTTTTTGAGCACCATTAAACAAAGCACGGTCACGTGGAGTATCACCAACTTCCAAAATTTTAGCACCAGCAAGAAGTTGCATGATCAATCCAGAAGTTACAATAGGTGAAATACCCAACTCCATTAGTGTTCCTCTGTTGGAAGCCATAATAACACGAAGCCAATAAAATGGATCAGCAGAATCAGACGACATAATACCAAAGAGTGGGATCTAGAAATTAGATTTAATAGAACTACTATCAGAGACACTTAACTTACTGACACTAGTTTGTTTTTATAACCTGTCTGGCACCTAAAACACATTATTACTAAAAAAACATGGTTTACCTGGCAACAGACCAAGAAGATAAATAAGGTGATAGCTGTCCATAATACTTTTTCACGAAATTGAATCTAAAAAAGAAAAACATTAGGTTATAAAAAAGTATCAAAGAAACATTACAGACATAAAACAAAATTGAAAACTAAAAGTTATATAATAAGCACAAAATTAAAGATTTAAATTATAAATTATTTTCGTTTTTCATTGCTGTGTAATTTTTTTGTTGTTTTGTTATTACACGTTTTAAATCCGCCATCTTTTTTACTGTGATACAAGAGTAAAGTAGCTCTCGTACACAGCACTGATTTAACAATACACGGAATACGGCTACTTTAAGCCTGCATAGACAGGACATAGGAAAAAAACTTCCCATACTTTGAATAAAATTAGAAAAAAACAAACGTATTTTACCTTTCTTTCAGGTTTGGATACTTCAGGAAGCACCGAAATAAACGGCTTCAACAACTCCAAAAACTTAACTAAAAATTAAAGAATATAAAGCTTTTACGAGTTCACTAATTTCATAATAAGGAAAAAAGCATGAACCCTCAATGTAGTCTTTCGTACGAAAATTTTCAGTAAAACTTACAGCCCATTTTCTTAAAATCTTGTCCTTAAACTTTGCTGTGTTCTTTGTCAAAAGGGTATAGAAAAATACCCTCAGCGACTTCTCTTGAAACTAAATTCTTCTTCTCTACCACGTCTCAAATCAAAACATTTGAAAAGAACGTATTCTGCCGAATGTGATTCTTTGGAGTTCTGCGTGGCATTGTGGGGATTTTATTACGGCAAACGTCACATATCGTAGATGATCCGGGGGACTAAATTTTCACTATTGTGGTTATGCAAAAATACAAAAAGTAACAAAATTTAGTTATTTTTACTTTAAATCATTTACTTAAATTTTATGTTTCTTGCAAAGATGATAAAATAATAAATTACAGCTTTGTTTTACGTGTATTTAAAAGTAAGACTTATCAGGGGGTAGTTCATAAGACGTCACAACAACACGTATGTTAAATAGTTAGAACTCATCCAGTGAACTAACCAAAACAAACAAAATGGCAGAACGGCGATGCACATGGAAAGATAAAAAGAACATTTTAGCTGTTGCAATAGTCACGTCTTCACTAAAAATTTTGCTACTTAACTCATAGTAAGTATTGCATAAATTACTTTTTCGCTAAACTTCCTCCCTGAAGGAAACTTTTTGCAGCAAAATTTTTTTTAGCTGTACATACAATACAATATGATAATAATTAGCTAGCTAGCTACCTTGTGGCTATTATTGTTATTATTGTTATTATTATTATCTACTTTTATAAAAACAGTTTTCTGAAAAGAAAGTCGTTTCCTAAAGAAAAAAAAATAATTTGATTGGAAATCTGTTATGTAAAAATGGTGTCACATCTCATGCGAAAAATTTAAAGCTCAGGCTTCTCATTTGGAGGTACGCGATCGCGTATTATCGAGATAAAAGCCCACCACACATCGATAAAACAACAAGTTTTTTTTTTAAATATGACTATTTTTCATTAGAAAGTCATCTGTCAACCGAGGTACGCAGTTCTTCCCGTACCTCACGTAATTCAGGTACGCGTTAGGACGTAGGAACAAATCCACATGCTGTGATGCTAGCAATGTTTAGTTTACAGTCGGACACTTTTAGATCTCAGAATTATTGAATAATCCTGGTCCTTTTAATCCACAAGCAAGCCTATTCATAGCCAACCTGACCATCCTAGCTAATTCACCGACTCCTTAGTTAAAAGAACTACGTAGACATAAATCTCTTTTGCCTGGCCCCTTCGTCGTTGGTAACCAGGTCTTACACAAGAAATCCAGCCATGCAGTTCTTAACTAATGTGGAGTTGAACGCCGACGGAGCACAGATAAAGCAAGTCTGCAAAACTGCACTTACAGGAAGAGGGTGCCGATAAGCCGCAAACGCCCGCATATATACGGGCAAGTTCGGGCGGCCTTTCGAATTAAATTGACGGTTGTCCGCCGAAACCGCCCGCACTTTCCCGAACACGCCCGGAACATTCCCGAAATGCAACACCTTGTAACATAACATGCGTTTGAAGAGAAAGGGGTTAATAAAGTTTATATATAAGTTATTTATCAAGTACATCTTATCAAAAATCATAAAAAACAGTTCTTTTAAGAACTTCGCTATCACATAATTAGTTCATTTTAATTTTTATACTTTTTTAAATAATTCTTCGAGAGCCATTTGTGGTGAATCTTTTTTTTTTTCGGGCATTGTTCGGGACTATGCGGGTTTTTTCGGGCAAATACCTGAATTTTTTTCAAAATGCCCGAAAAGGCCCGCACTTTTTACGGCGTATGCGGTTTATCGGCACCCTCGTCTTACAGGCGGAACAGACATTTTATCATGGATTTAATTGTAAATAATTTCTTCATTTTTTACAAAACAATTGGAAACCATAGCAGGTCCGAATTTAATGGATTTTTTTCTTTATGCCGCAAGTGTTATTCAAACAATTTTAAAAACGAAACCCACATGCTGTTGTCTGTATAAATTTTGTTAAAATGTAGCTGAGCTTTCCGAATGAATTTTGAAGTTTTATTTATATAAGCCACGTGGATAAAGATTTTTTTTAATTTGAAAACGAAGCATATTTTTGCCTATTTTCTTGTGATGACCTGAAAAATAAACAATAAATTTATGAAAATGACAGTATAATCATGCATACTATTTCAGACAAGTAGAAAAGGAAGTTAAGATTGAGAGAGTCGCTATATGTAGACGCTCAATCATTGTGTTTGGGGTTCACTATTCAAAAAGTCCCCCACTTTTCTACCGCAAAATGAATGCGCAACAAAGATTAACCTTAGAGTCTGTATCGCACGCATAACATCCTTTGCACGTGCGTTGTTAAACAAATAAATAGTCATTTTAAAAATCGCATACCCTGAGCAAATTAGGTACGCTACGCAATCGCGTAACGTGGTCAATTGGCGTACGTGATTGATCACATAAGCACATATTTACAAAATGAGAAGCCTGAAAGCTTGGTTTTAATTTCACCAATGAAATGAATTAAGTCAGCATTAATTTTGCTCATAATGGAAACGTCCTCACGCTATATACTCAATACAACTAACCCTTAGATCAGATTAGGGCAAAAGAATTAACACGATTTAATGCCAGATGGCAACCAAAGTTGAAGCTTAAGACTTAAGCAATTTTTAAGGAAGTATACATACTAAATAAAAAAGGTTACACCCTAGAACAATGTAGAACAACCATGGAGGACAAGTTGTGACAACCTAAAAATGACCAGGAACAGGCAAGAACAACTTAAACTAAGGGCAAGCACAAACTATCTGAATACAAAGAAAAAGGTGCCAGACTTGGTCCAGCCCTTGTAATTCAGAAATTTAAGTGTCAGCAAATAATTGTTGTCACAATTTCTGCACTTTTTTGAATCAGAGGAAAAATGGAAATGTTTGTAATTTTAACATTGCATGAGATTTTAATGTTGTTATGTGTACTTGCTCTTAAATGCATGTGACTCATGCGAATTGCCTTAGACTGTCTATACATATTTAGCATTCTAAGTCTTGTTCTCGATAGTCTTTCACCTTTAGCACAATATGTTTAGTTTTGTTCACAAAATGCGCATTTCTAAGTGTTTTAGCTACACTGTTTAGCAATTTTTTTCCATACGTTATTATATCTTTGGTTTGTTTTTTGCGCTTGCGACGGCAAAATTCTGATGGACTGTGTGTAATTTTATCCCTAGCAAATAATTGCTGAAAATAGCCTTTACTTTAAAAATGCAAATGCCAAGTGATGATGTGAATTACAAAGGCTCTAGTCATGCTAATAAAGTTAGATTTGCATGGTTTTCATTAATTGGGGTCATGAGATCAGACTATATAAGAAACCAACAACCACCCAATCAGAATTTTTTGTTCTTTGTTGATGGTATGAAAATGACCCAAATTGCCCATGAGGTTGAACATTGAAGGGGAGGTTTATGAAGATTTTTGAGGCCATTAAGAGAAAAGGGGTAAGTACTAAATCACTTGCCAGCAACTCCAGACAATCCTCTGAAAATTCCATTGAATCCAGATTCACCCGCAAACAAAATATCTTCAAAATAATAAATATGCTATATCCTTTAATGATAAAATAGTATAGGAAAATAGTGTTTCTGTTGTCCTATGACTGTAGAATTATACTTGTTGTGCATGCTGGACCTTATTTTATGACCTTCTTTGAGAGGGAACATATGAAATTTTTTCCAAAATTTTCCAGTAGTTCATTCCATTTGTATTTTTTATTCTTAATTGGAATGACCATTGTAGCTGTTCAATAAATTGTATATGGCCAATTCTTTTAGGTGATTATATTACAGAACAGTATCCTATAGTTGGTAACACCAGAGATTTCCACAGGGTCAGCATGGCTCCTTTCTCTAACACCTTTTCAATTTGTGTTAAGATGGTGCAGTTGTGTGACATATTTATCCTAAGGTCACACACTATCTTTTTCTGTGATAATTGCCCCTGATGATAATAATATGTGCATGTTCTCATCAGTTCCATACCTCAACAGTCACCAATTTTTGTCATTGAGCATCATGTTATTATTTTCAGTCCATTCATAAATTATATCCAAGTCTGATTAAAGGTTGCTAAGATCTTGCAATGTTAATATGCCTGCAATTAATCTTGTATCATCAGCAAAGGATCTTAATTGCATGACTGACTTTTTCATTTATATATCTCCTAGTAGAATCAGGAAGATTATTGGGCCCACTAAGCTGCCCTGTGGCATTTTAGAAGTGACTGCCTTTTCTTCCAACTTTAGTCTAATTATATATACTATAACTTGTTGAGTACGATCTGTCAGGGAGCTTTTAATCCATGCTTAAGCATTACCAGTAATGCCTTAATTTTTCATTTTATTTAAAACAATGTTGAAGTCCATTTTATCAAAGGCCTTGGCAAAACCTAAGTAAATGACATCTACATTTTGACCTTGCTGCAGTAGTTCAATTATATTGTCAAAATGATCAATGAGTTTCCAGTTCTAAATCCATGCTTATTTTTTTATTAAAACATTAGTTTACAAGGTAATTTGCCAGATTGTTTTACATACCTTTTTCAAAAATCTTTATCAGATTGGATGTTACTGCAATTGGTCTGTAATCATAACTTCCGAAGCTTGGTTACCTACTTTGTGCACTGGAGTAATGAGGGTTTGTTTCAGTTTTTTAGGAACAATTCTTTTTTTCAAGGATTGTTTCCACAGCATTGTCAAAGGTTTTTCAAGTGACTGTTTGCATTCTTTGAGGTATATAGCAGGAAAGTTGTCTAGTCCAGAGGCAGATGCTGATGAGAGCTCATTAATTTGGGCTATAATATCTTTCTTGAGCAGCTTAAAGTTTTCAAATGTCTCAGGAGGTGGAGTTGTATTTTTGGTGGAAAAAGTATCCATTGGTATGCTGATACCTTCCCATATTGTTCTGACAGAATATCAGCCATGCTTTTGCTATCATTAGTCAGCTTACCATCCTTATTGTAAAGGGGGGCAATTTTTGTCTTGATCTTCGATAGCTTATTGGCATAGGAAAAGAAGAAGTTGGATTAAATATAATAGCACAGCTTTCTTTTCCTTGTTTTCTTTCAATCTTGTATATGATTTTTGTAACTACATCTCAATGTTGATTAGTAGTTTTCAGAAGAATTTTGTTGATCCTACGCCTTCAGCGTGTCAGGTTTTTGCGTAGAGTTTCAGCTCTATTAGTGTTTCTGTTTTTATTAATTTTTTATTTAAGTAGTATGTACATTTTTTTGGACTAGGTAACACAATTCATTAAAGGGGCTAAAATGCTCACATTCCGTATATCCTGCGCACATATTAAAAATCCGGCAAACGCGTTTTGCGCAATGAACAGACCAGTGCACTTTGTTCGCTGGTTCAATATTTTCTTTCGAAAAGTATATTACAAAGAAATATTTCAGCGAGACTCATTCTGGATGAAAACATGACCAAGGCTGGAGAAGATAAAAATTCTAGATATATCTATATGTTCGAGTCTGTAAATTACATACATGCCGGAAAAATAGCCAGTTTGTTTTTCGGCGCAATCAGCTCGACTTTTGTGTAAGTCACTAAAGTCGAAACATTTTTGTAAATTCATTGTGACACTCATTCATTGATTTTTTCCCAGATTCTGTCTTTGTAGAAGAAATTAAATTTTACAAAGGTTTCATGTTCTGTACCGCCATAATAAACAGGATAAGAAGAACCACTTATCAAAAGTAAAAAGATATGAACTATGTAATGATCAGATAATAATGACGGTATAATTGCATGTTTGTGTATGTAATCTAGATTAATCATTAACAGAAGGTGGGTGAGTGTCTTGATAATCTGATTTAAAGTCATTTCCATAGTGGAAGGCTTAGTAGTAAGTCCATCTATTTTTAAAACTTTCTTAAGCAAGACTTACACATAAGAATATTCAGGAAGTAGTAAGTCCATCTATTTTTAAAACTTTCTTAAGCAAGACTTACACTTTTCTATTGTTTCAACGTTTTACATGTAAGAATATTGACGGAAGAATGATAAAATAATATTACATTATTATTATTATTATTATATTATACATTATACATTACACATTTACATGAGAATAAAAGGCGTTGAAAAATAAATAGCTGAGTACGCACAATCTTTAAACACACTTTCAAATAAACCGTTAGTTGAAACAAAATATATTACGCCAAACCATTGTTGAATATTCTTGATCTCAATAAAAATAGTCAATAGGTTTATGTGTGCATTATTTTAATTCTTCTCTAAATTCTTTTACTATACACACAAGAATAATACAAGAACATGAAAAAATTGAATAATGACTTATATTCTTCTGGAGTGTTCTTCTTTTAGCTGAAAGATTTCTTTTGTGGAAGGCATATCATCATCATCATCATTCTCGGCTTAACGTCCGTTTTCCATGCTAGCATGGGTTGGACGGGGTATATTAATGACCCTCTTCCAATCTGATCTAGACTGTGTTAGATCTAAACTCAACTTCCTCTGTATTAAGTCTGTCCTTATAACCTCCTGCCAAGTCTTTCTCGGTCTGCCTCTGGGCTTTGCCCCAGGAACTATCAAGTCTCTACACTTTCTTACCCAATTATCCTCCTCCATTCTTTCCAAGTGCCCCAGCCAATTCAATCTTCTTATCTGGATAACATCTTTAATTCTACGGAGACTTAGCCTGCTTCTTAGCTCATCTGAACTCTTTCTGTCTCTCAGACTGGCGTTACACATCCACCTAACCATTCTCATATCATTCCTTTCTAAACGGTCAAGATCTTCCTGCTTCACTGCCCATGTCTCACTACCGTACAACATAACATGTAATATATCTTGTGAAAAGGTTGAGTTTTTGTGGAATCGTGGAATCGTGTGTTAAATATATAAATCATGACTGATATGCCCATTTATTATTGATTATAGTACATAATTTTCTTTATAAAAAATCTGTCACAATTATTTAGAATACCTAAATTTGGAAACTCGAAAGTATAGTTAATGCAAAATATTTTTATGTTATTTCCATTTTTTTGGTTATTGAACTTAGTTTTTAGGTACAAATAAAAGACAATACCCATAGTTGTTTTCAACGCGAGACAACAATTTACCTGGCAATGCCTCTACATTTTGTTGAATATATTATGAAGACCAATTTCCATCCTAATACAACCAACCCAACATGCTCAAGATTACAGATGTTTTCAAAAATAAAAGATACCCAATAACAACAAATAAAGTATATATATATGTCAGAGCTCCCTAGATTAGCCAAAATACAACATCCATAACAATCAACTTAGCTAGCTGCACACCCAAAAAACTGTAAACCAGCACCTTTAATAGCACCCAGCACCTTTAATAAGCCCAATAATTGCCATTTTCTATTTATTTATTTTTTACCAGACATTCATAATTAGCCCATTTGATAAAGTAATTCGGAAAATAATGAAGGTAAACAAACTATGTGTGCATCACTTCACTTATAAATTAAACTTGTTTATAAAATAACTATTTTCATGTTATGTATATTCCGGCTGTGTATTTTGCGGAATGGAGATGGATATTAAAATAGGCTTATTTGTGTGTAGTGTAAATCAAGTTTTCATACACATATATTCATAATGGTACCTGCCTCTTACTTGCATTTTTATTATTTTTATAGCCATTCAACCGATTTTGAAGTTCACCGTAATTGGTTGGCAATTACATCAAACCTGCCAATATCACGATGGTATTTGGAGGTTCGTTTTTGTTTTTGACAGTAAAAAATGACTGCTGATGGTGCAGTACTCAAAGTGTAAACTAAAGTGACATACAATATCATCAAGTTTTTAAATTTTAAGTTGTTGTTTATTGAAAAAAATGTTTATTTCTATGATATTTGACCCATATTTTATAGGAAACATCAGAATGGACACTTGATTATCCCCCATTCTTTGCTTGGTTTGAATATGTGCTATCTTATGTAGCTTACTACTTTGATAAACAGATGTTGCTTATCAAGAATCTAAATTATGCCAGCAACAATACAGTTTTATTCCAAAGACTTTCTGTTATAGCTGGCGATTTATTTCTGTTACTTTCGTTAAAACGGTAAGAAGATCTATTTGCATTATATATCTAGATAATGAGGTTAAAATTACAGTTTTTCGAAAATGCATATTTACAAAACCTTATGTTATGGTTGGTAATTCTGATCAATCCTTAGGCATAGTTTCTATTAAATTAACTTGCCACACATCTGCATCTTTTATAATGCTTGACCTGTGTCTATCTGTTTGTGACAGGCAAATTGGATGTGTTCATTTTCATCTAAAGTGGTCAATAAAGTATTATTTTTTTCTTTAATGGTACCAGTTGACATCTTGAATAAGATTATTGAAGCTATTATTATTATTATTATTATTATTATGAATGTTTATACAGGATTGATATAATTCAGTTCTTAAAAAACTGCTCTTAAGATATGACCTGTGAAAAATAAAATTATAAAATATTATTATTATATAACAGTTAAAAACATGAGTTAAAAATACTAGCTTTACAATAAGGCAAATTTTAAGGCATTGCTCTTAAAATTTGGTCACATAGAAAATAGATGACATCTCCTGTGTTGATAACAAGGAGCAAGGAGAGACCAGAATTTGCCTAATTCCTCAGGGCTGGGCCAACCTAATTGTTTCGAAATTTCATCCAAGAAGCTTTATACACCCTAATATCTCATTAACCGTTCATGAAAAGCACATTACCCTATACGTGATTTTAACCAGCGTTTTAAACTCCACACGATAGAGGTATTCATAATTTGGTTGTGCACTCAAAAAAAGTTAATAAAGTCATTTTTTGTTATAACCCATGTCCGTTTACTGATTCGACTTTAAAATTTGAGACAAGATAAGAATGATGTAGTAACAATATTTATGATTTGATGAAAAATTAACATTTTTATATTTTACCCACTTTTAGCCTATTTGAGTATAATTTAATGTAATGAAATTTATTTATTTACAAGATAGTAATTATCATGGCATCCTAGCAAGTTATGGTTAAATGTTTAGCAGCTACTGAAAAATGCAATGTTTTGATTTTGTAACAAAATTTTGGCATTTTATTTTTCGTTCTTTAATAGCTGATGAAGCTCACGAATTGTACATCTTAATAATGTAAACTTGAATTCTAAAGTAGCAAAAATCACTAACAGAAGCACCAGTTGAAAATTTTGGTATCTAACCAGTTTACCATATAGTAATCAGCCATAAAAACTTTTTAGCACAACTTTGACTAAGATATAATTCATTGCATGGTGGTTATCATAGTTCCATCGATCTTGTATCTTAGCATATTGGATTATATTTTGTCTAATAAATAAACAGAACATTAAAGTGTTATATTTTCAGCGTTTTTGTGACTGTAGTGAATTTAACCAGCTATCATTGCAATGCTCCTGGAGGTATGTCAATATAAGGCTTTTAGCATCAGAGTGGGACACACCTTTGGCATTAAACATTTTTACTTTGTTAAATTTTTAACATAAATTTCTCTTGATTTTTCTTCAATATCTTGTTCATTATTTAACGTTTTGTAACAGCAGTGAAAAAAAATTCATGATCCAATCATTCCTTCATTTGATGGAGTAGTCGGTTACAATAGAAATTTTTCTAAGGAAAGAAAAAAAGGCTAAAAAATTAACAAAGGTCATAACTGATACACTTTCCTGAAATAGTGCCTCTTATTTATAAACATGTTGATATGGTCATTGATGATATCATTAGAACTTCAAAATAAACTGTCTTTTCAATTGCTCGCCTGACTAAGTGGATTTTTCCAAGGGACTTACAGCTAGTTTGTAAAATATACAGCAATCGTAAAACTGTGCAAAATCTGTATATACACATTTCTACCTCATGATTGATGGGTTTTTTTGGTTGTGTTAATATATTTAGGTATGTTCAATTATATAATGGAAAAGAAAAAGATGAAAACAGGAAACTGTTTATACTATTTGCAGTTCTACTTAATGCTGGGTTAATCATGGTTGATCGTATCTTTTTAATTTTGCGATATGTACATGTTACTCGAAAAATATGCTTATGAAATTATAGTTTCGACTCAACAAGAAGTTTCAGAAAATGTAATCACACCTTGATAAAATGAATGTCATGGATCTTATTTTATTTTCCATATCCATATGGAAAAAGGTTTGTCACATGAGTTATTTGGTATTTTATAACAAACTTTCTGGTGCACTATATCATTTTTATTTTATTCTTGACATTGCTAAAAGATATGCATTTTCAATACAATGGCTTCCTGTTTACTTTCTTGATCCTGTCCATAACAGACATGCAAAAGGTGAGTTTACACACGTATAAAAACTGCTAGTAATAAAATTATATAAATGTAAGTTTCTTATTGTTGATGCACATTTTTAACTTAGACGATGCTGGTTAACTGCTAACTTGGTTCGTCTACAGAGCCTAAGCAGATCACAGAAATACTTTTTAGTGCGTGTTCCTTTATTAAACTAAATTTGTTTCACCACGTACACTGATAATTTGCAAGTTGTCAGCTGATAGCCCCTATAATTCGTTATTCGTTTTAATTTTTACTGTTTTTTAATTATTATTTTTAGGATAACTATTTGCTCAGTGCATTTTGGTTTTCCATCTTACTCAACTTCAAACATATTTTTTTATACATCGCTCCTGTCTATTTTGTTTACTTACTAAGAAGTTACTGTTTTAAAAGAAATACAAATCTGACAGGTAACTTGTGTTTGTTTGCGACTTGTGATGGTGAATTCTAGATTTGAAATTTTAATTTTGTAATAACTTATTTTTGCCAGTCTATGTCGGGATGTGTGATGTGTGGAGAGAAATTTAGACTGATAGAGTAGTACATTAAAATTTAGACTGATGAGTAGTACATTAAAATTTAGACTGATAGAGTAGTACATTAAAATACTGTGAAAGCTTTTCCACTGTTCCACATTCTTTTTAGGTATTACAGCAATGCTTGGGGTCAATATTTTGGATTTGTCCATTGCAAACTTAGTAAAGTTGGGTGTTCTAGTTCTTAGCGTCTTCGGTTTATCTCTAGGCCCATTCATATATATGGTAATGTTTTAATTATCACCATTGAATTCGTTTTGATTTCATCGTTACTACAAGTAAAGTTTATTTTCTCAGAATCCTTTTTTTGTGAAATATATTTTTTTTTAATTTTTGTTATTTTTAATTTCGTATTAAGTATCTATTATTTTTTTTATATAAAGAAACTGCAAATTATAAAAACTTTTTTTTAGGGACAATTTAACCAGTTATTATCTCGTTTATTTCCTGTCAAACGTGGTCTTTGCCATGCATATTGGGCTGGCAATTGTTGGGCCATCTACAACAGCTTAGATAAGCTTGCCGTTATTATAGGTTAGTTACAATGTGTGATGAAAGGGGAAAATATAAACACACGTTTAATAAAAGTTTTCTTCAGGGTTGTCACATCTCCTCAAAACTCCAGAATCCTCGATTTTTTCAAAAGTTACCTCCTTGAAAAGTTGTATTATTTGGGACTCAGATCTCCTAAATTTTGATTATTTTATATTTTTTTTAATTTGGTTGTTTAATTCAAAGAGTGCATTTATCAGAAGTTTGCTGTCTCTTTCAGATCTTCTCTATTTTTAAGGAAGATATCAAAAAATTTATTTAAGGAAGATATCAAAAAATTTATTTAAGGAAGATATCAAAAAATTTATTTAAAAAAAGAGAATTTAAACTCTCTTCGTATTTTTTCAACTGTTCTCATTTTGAACTCTAAAAACCCTGAAAATTTAATAAGATAAAAATCGGCCCTGAAAACCATTTTTTGTAATTTCGATTAATTCGATTTTAATTCGCGTCTTATAGGTATGTGTGTATTCGAGCGTAACTGACTAAATAAGCGCGAAAATATATTTATTTATTTTTTTCAATCCAGTTATTGTGTTTTCACGATTGTTGTTAACTTTTTAGGTCCACGACTAGGTTTTTCGTTAAAAACTGAGCAGGTTGCTTCATTGACTGGTGGTTTGGTTGCGCAACAAAAGTTCGCAGTGCTACCAAATATCAGTCCTTTCTTCACCGCTCTTATCACGGTTATCGCTATGCTGGTATGAGGACTTAAAAATTGTCACTAAATTGTTGCTCTTGACTTTAAAGTTGTATATGGTTGTAATATGCTTACTGAAATTCAGATACAATTCCAGTAACTGTAAAACTTTCATTTCAAACTCTAAACCTCGAAGACGTTGGTTAGTTTCGTATGTACATACACGTACATCGAACCATTTGTTTTTGTTTTGTTTGTGCATGTTTACAGCAGGTTTTCAATTTTGTTTATATTCCCTTGTGCTTGGTTGAGTATAAAAGTAAAAATGTTTTGTTATGTACTATTTGTTTTTTCGTTATATTTCATAATCACTGATTTCATCTTTATTATTATATATTCCTCATTTATCAGTACCATTCATTGATACGCAAGCTATGAAAGAAAGTACCTGTTGTGATATTTCTATATTGTGTTTTTAATTTTAGCCTGCTCTTCTCAAGTTGTGGTATCGACCTTACAAAAGAGATTTATTTTTACCAAGTCTTACCCTATGTGCTTTCGTTTCATTTGTTTTTGGTTATCATGTACATGAGAAGGCGATTTTAATGATTATCATACCATTAACGTAAGTTGGTCATCAAATGGAATGTTTAAAAATTCTGTTGACTTATCAGAATTTAAAGTTATATGTTTACTTTATTCTTCTTTCAGACTTTTATCCGTCAAAACTGTAGCATTCGCCCGTGTATTCACAATATTGTCAATCATTGGTCATTTTGCCCTTTTTCCATTGCTGCATGAACAAGCAGGTTAGAAAAGTTGCTGATTTATTTTCATTTTTTCTATAGTATTTTTATTACAACATTTTACCATCTTTTTCCTGGGTACATAATTTCGTTTTTGCGATTTTTTGATGAAATTCGCAAAATTAAATAACACTGAGTTACCAGGATGTGTAGTGACCTGGAAATTTGGGTGGTATGTGGGAGGTATTTGAAAGATTGAGAAAAATGAGACAGACAAAAATATATTTTTTTAAACTTTCTATATTCTGTTTAATCATATTTAATTAGTTTTTCTCAATTTAATACTTAAACGCGATTTCTAGTTATATATATATATATATATTTATATTCTAGAAACTCCGATAAAGATCCTTATTTTTCTTCTCTTCACGCTCTGTTCACTCGCTTCTTTGTATAAGATACACGGGTAAGACTTTAGTATTCTTATATTTTATATTTATCATTTTCTGTCCAATTTTTTGGTTTCTGTAATTGATTTCCGCCGGTCGGGGCGGAATCTTTAAATTGTAATTCTTCTTAATTGCTTCTCGCAGAAAGAAAATACTATGACAGGTGTAACTCTCTTTATCATATACTTTGAGTTGTTCTCGCAACTTGATTGGCTAATCTGCACGAAATATATGCTGTATTTTGTTTTTCAACGGAGAAACGAGTGCAATTTTTACTTATACAGAGTGCAAAAAGCTTATATTCTTCCTTTGATTGGCTGATTTAGCGTGCAAAAAGCTTATATTTTTTTCTTGATTGGTTGAAAATTCGTAGGAAAAGCCTATGTTCTTAAAAACGAAAACTTGTCGGTGAATTTATTTTCACAAATATACATTTTATGATTGGAAAATTTTCTTTTGTTTCAATAGTCATTAATCATGGAGCAAGCGCTCTCCACTGATATTTTTTTCGTTTTTTATGTTCTCGTATATTTCACTCGCCTAAAGGCTCGTGAAATATGTAACGAGAACATAAAAACATTCAAAAAATATTGCCGATATTTTTCGAGAGCATGTGCGATAACTAGTACATATAACGGACAATTCTTTGTCCTCTTTGACACTTGATATAAAAAATTGCCATTTTAGTAATTTTTAATTTTTTATATTTGACTCAATACAAAAAAGTAAATGTACGGAATCTCAATACACCCACCAGAACCTCAGCTGGTTTACGGAATCTCAATACACCCACCAAAACCTCAGCTGGTGTACGGAATCTCAATACACCCACCAGAACCTCAGCTGGTGTACGGAATCTCAATACACCCACCAGAACCTCAGCTGGTGTACGGAATCTCAATACACCCACCAGAACCTCAGCTGGTGTACGGAATCTCAATACACCCACCAGAACCTCAGCTGGTGTACGGAATCTCAATACACCCACCAGAACCTCAGCTGGTCTTCAAGGCTTATAAAAAATATAAAGTAAATTTAAAAAACAAAAAAAGAAATTTGTACTGATTTGACTCTACATATGTTTTCCTTTTTGATAAAAAACAGTTTCTCTCTACTTGGCGTTCGCTTTATATATCGCGAATAAACCCATTTACGTAGAAGTCTTCTAGATAGAGCTATTGGAAATTAAGTAAACCCTTATCTGCTCAGTTGCACAGTATTTTATTTTTCTTAGATCGTCTGTCTCCGTGATATTTGGTATTCCGTTTGTAAAGTGGTATGAAGCTTTATACTTGCTTGGTTTGTCTCCACTCTATTTATACACGTCTTTGGGACATTGGCTACTCGATCTTCAACAAAGGCTACCATTTTTACCATTACTAATGACGTCATTATACTGCAGTATTGGTGCACTTTGGTCCTGGATATTGTTTTATCGCATCCTATGGATTGAAGATAATACAGACGAAAAGAAGACAGCCTAAAAATACTGTCAGAAATATCGATAAAATATTAATCCGGCGTGGCTGGGCGAAGCAGACGTTCTCTTTTGTACATCTTCTTTGATGGGGTGGCAAAGTAGTTATGAACTTTTATTGGTTTCTTTTTAAACGAAATTTAAAAGAATATAGCTTCACTAAACAGCTATGCTTTATTTTTGTTGTTTTTTGTTGTACTCATCTTCATTCAGATTTTGTCGAGTTGTTCAAGTAAAAACCTCTTATAACATTTTTAACATTTAAAATATTTCGCATGCAGTTTTTCTAACCTTATTATATATATATATATATCTTCAATAAGGCGGTTATTGCACAGTAATTCCACGTAAAAATGTTCAGATGTCTGCTGCTCGCCCGGTAAACCCGAAATGTAATTTCATTAACTTTAGATCCTAACTAATCTAGCATATATTGATGATCATTAAGGTCGGGTGATTAGGTTTTTTTTGGCAGCATTTATCTTGCATTTCGCATTGTATGTATGTTTCGTCAAAAAAATTAAAAAGAAGAAATTTTCCTGTCCGTTGTAAACTAAGATAAATTCTACTACGCCTTTTTAAAAATGTTAAATTGAGGATACAAGCAATATCTTTTAAACCTATGGTTGGTTCACCAATATTTGAAAGAAAAATGTAGTAAATTCGTAATATTTCTGACCTCTTGTTTGCTTTATTTTGATTGGTCCATAAAATATGACCTACTCAAAGTATGTTATAACATCTGTATTTGACACCTTAAACAGCCAACCTGTAAATACCAGCTTTTGTAAAGCAACTGCGAGATTGGTTCGCTAATAAAATGTGAATTTTTAGATTCCGTTTATTTATTAAAAGTAAGATCAATAAATTAAAGTTTTATTTAACAAAAAAGAAAGAAATTAACCGTTGTTCTTTAAGTTAATAATTTTTATTTTTATTATGAATTTGTTTCGGGTGGACTTTGAGCAAGTCATAGCGTCTTCAAGAAACTTATTCATATAAAACCCAGCTACAACGAATAGCAATTGAAGATTTTTTATACATGCGCAATTGAGGTTTCTTCTCTTCCGAAAGCTGTGCAGCATTCGACATTCGTTCCTTTTTTAATACAGACTGCAGAAAATAAAGAGCTGAAGATAATTTTTATCTCGGGAAAAAAGATATTTCTTTTTTAATTTAACGTTCGCAATATATACTACCTTCAAGCATCATGGTAAGTGAAGCGTGTAATTTCTTTCGTGTTTGTTTATTATGCATAACATGACTGTCGTTCAAAGTAGACATGAACTGCTGGTCGAAAGTTTGTTTTTTATTCTCAATGCGTTGAAGTTTTGAAAGATAATATGATCTGTTAATAAAGTTTTTATTTTGTGTGTTTTTTCATTGCAGCACTTTCTCTAACATGCATAAAATATTTGGAAGTGGTGCAGATTGAGGGAAAACATTTTTGCGAGGGAAATTTCTAAAAAAAAATGTCAAAAGTAGCATATTTTAAAAATTATTGTTCGCTTTCTGAAAAAATCAGCCTCTATTCATTGGGTGGAGAGTGAAAAAAAACATCATCCTCAAATTTTTCCTGCAAGGTATATTAATACAAAAAATAGATAAATATGTAAATGAATAAAAACAGAAAATGACTGCGCAATGATAACTGCAATTACCTATGCTTGACCTACTCTTGAATTCTAATTTCAGTTTTCATATATTTATGTTTGAATCTTGACCACAAATCCCACCCCCTGAGCGTGAACCAACTGGGTGCGAGTTGAAAAAACACATCTCTCTATTTTTTATTTATTATTTTTATTTCCTCTTATTTTTATCTCCTCTAAAGATTTTTTGTTTTACTTTTAAATTTTCTCCTTGTGTTCCTCTCCCTTCTGTGTCTGGAAACTCAAAATACTTTCTTTCTTAAATTGACAAACAAACACAGCAGAGAATCAGCTGATATCCAACATTTTGAAGCAAATAAAAAGCAAAATAAAAATCGTAAATATATGCGTTGCTTTTAATGTATATAAATAAGAAATAAATAGGTTAAACTAAATAAATTTTAAAACCCCATAAAACACAGTGTTTCGGTTACGTAATTTTTGACACGCACAGACTTTGAAGACCATTATGTTTTAATGAGAAAATTAGCCGTTGTAATCTTCGTAACTGTTACTAATTTTTTATTTATCAATTGCTTTATTCACTTTTTGATTGATTTCGTACTGGGAAACTTAAAGTCAGTTTTCTTAAAAGAAGATCAGCCATATTCTTATATTGTTCTTATTTTTCGGACATTTCCATCCCCATTGTTCTTACTGAATTATAACGATAATGAAGATGTTTTTTGATTTCGTTGAAGCAATATTCTCTTCACAGTCTCGTACATTTGTTATACTCGTTGAAAAGTTTCAAAATTTCGCTGAAAATGTTGTTTACATAACCTCTTTGTGATTTATGTACATTCGGTTGAATGCTCCTCCAGAAAGGTATATTTATATCCTTGCATTTTAAATTTTCAAATTCGCTTTCGTTTGTGAATAAATCTAAAACTTTTATGTTTTGTTTACACCAACTCTTGCATGACGAAATTTCAATTTTATTAATTAATAGAAATTTCTTCGTAAATAAATTTAGAAGAATTTGTTCATTCATGGCTAGTTATTGTTTAAATGAATTTGCAAATCGTTTTAACATGAGTCACAAAAGCATTTTTGCTATAAGGTGCAAGAACTGGAGAAATGTTTTCGTACATGTGTTTTTCTATTTGTCGATTTCTTCACAATTGTTATGAATCCTGCAATCCAATTGGTTGCAGTTTTGGGCGTAAAGAAAGTTCATTTTCTCAGAAAAAAGCGAAACATAATATAACCAAATATTTGTTCTTGTCATGTACTTCTTATTAGTTTCTTTCTCATGCTCTCCCGCAATGGTCTTTATCCTATTTTCAAGCTCCGCTCCAAAACAGATATTCTAAATTTCGCCCGCACTATTCTACGTTTGTTTTCTTGACGCGGGAATAAATTAATAAAATAAAAAAACGTCCTATTCAATATTTATTACAAGAGAAACTATAAATACTTTAGATTACAAGCGTTTCATGAAGTAGCGTTCATTTTGTTTTCTCATCATTTTTTAAACAGATGTTAAATTTTTATAATATGAATTCGAACGTGTTCGTTCGGTAATAAACGAAAACTCGTATTTGTGGTTTGAACATATATCTTTTGGTGACACAAAAGCGCTCGGTTACAATTTATTTGTATTCACCCGATTATTACATCGGAAAACCTATACACCTCGCTGCGGTTGCGCTTGTGTGGTTTACAAAAATTATTTTTAAAATTCGGACGTAACCACCTCACTAATTGTCAAAACAACCGACAACAAATTTGATTTTTTGAATACGTCGTTTTATGTCCAACCTTCAGTGGCGGTGATGTACACCACAAGTTAAGAAACAGAATTCATCATGACTAATTTCCATAGCAACTTGTAATTTTTGAAATTTTTTTTTTGTTTTTCATGGAAAAAAAATTTAAATTGTTTTTGTTGCACAACTTTGTTTTTATGTCACCGCTTGCCTCGTTCTGGTGTACGATAAGTAGATAAAGAGATAAAGCACAAAGATGTTAGCCTCGTTCTTGTGATAAAGTTTTTTCAACTTCCAGCTAGCTCTTTTAGTTTTGAAGACAAAGTTCGTATTTCCAGTCCTAAAACAGAAGCTCAAAAATAAATCATGTACAATACATGATTGAATCTTTCTTTTAACAAAAGATTTCGAATTCAGAGACGATCATATGTGAGAATCATATCTTTTCATCTGAAGCTCAATTTTATATTTTGGGGAAGGTGGGAGGGTCTCAGCCTGATTTTAATTCTTAAAGTGTGATTTTTATCAAAAATGCAATACGCCATCTAATATTATAAAAAAATTTAGATCCGTATTTTTTAAGAACTATATACGCGAATCACAACTTCGTCCCTAGGGCTCTTTTACGCCTATGATATTCCGACAGGACGGCTCTGTAGTAGTCCCATTAGAATATCATAGGCGTAGAAATGCCCTGGTGACGAGGTTGACGTGAATCATATATTGATTTATTTTCTTTACAAAGGGATTAATGAAATCACTTTCGTGTTTTGCGCCAACCTCGTTCACAGGGCCTGAGAAGGAGGTTGGTTTTAAACAAATAAAAAAAATTTACACTGGCTTTTTTTGTGACTTAGTATGTAGTGAGTCATGAAGGTAAAATGACCTGAGAACGAGGTTGGGCTTGTGACTGTGACAAGAACTAAAAGCGCATTATGTTACTATATATTTTTTCTTCTTTCTAGAGAGAGTGTGTATCGATTCATATTGGACAAGCAGGATGTCAAATTGGCAATGCATGCTGGGAATTATATTGTCTTGAACATGGCATTGAACCATCAGGACTTGTTTCAGCAGATCATGCAGCCGAACCTGGTGATTCCAGCGGCTCATTTTTCTCCGAGATGGAAAGTGGTAGGCAAGTCCCAAGAGCAATCTTTGTTGATCTTGAACCCAGTGTCGTAGGTAAGGTTGTTACATTTTAATTTCGAACCCAGGTCTTTCTAGAATTCATTTTAAATTTTAACAAAAAGGCTGTACACTCAATCCGTATCTTGAAAACAACAAATTTTAATTTCTGTATTAACTGCAGAAAATTCAAATTTTGTCATGGTCAAATAACTATTAAATAAATCGAGTACTTTCCCGCCATAAATTTTCCTTACGTATGAAAACTTGTGGGAGAGAAGAGTAGCTGAAAATTTTCGTATGTTATTTTCAAAATCGGGATTGGGGCTGTTATTTTGACCCGCAAACAAGATATTTTTCTTTGATGCCTTGTGTTCCCAAGGCCACCGTTTCTATGCGGCGCAAGGTCCCTTGGGTGTAGTATTATATGATCGGTTATTGGCTTCTTTATTTTTTTAATTGATTGAACTGATTAATTATTTTTAGATGAAATAAGAACTGGTGCATACAAAGAGTTGTTCCATCCTGAACAACTAATCACTGGCAAGGAAGATGCTGCAAACAATTTCGCACGAGGTCATTATACAGTTGGTAGGGCCATGGTGGATCAAGTTCTCGATAAAGTTCGAAGACTTGTAAGTTTCGCATATATATTTTCAATTTACAACCTAGTTTCCAATATTCTTTATGTCTCATGGTAATAATCTTTTGAACTCAGAAACGGTTTCTTATGCCACGAATTATGGTTTTCTGGGGCGCAATCAATAAATAAAGGGGCGTTAAATGTTGATAAAGAAAAGGCAGATCCATTTAAATCTTTTTTATTTTCGGCTATAACAGCACAACATAGTTTATGAAACACGGAACAGGTTAATACCTCATGAAATCTTTTTAGACGGATATGTGTGAAGGTCTACAAGGCTTCTTATTATTTCACTCATTTGGAGGAGGTACAGGGTCAGGTTTATCTGCAAGAATAATGGAACGTTTATCAGTTGATTACGGAAAGAAGAGCAAATTGCAATTCGCGGTTTACCCAGCACCACAAGTCTCCACCGCCGTTGTAGAACCCTACAATTCCGTTTTGACAACCCATTTTACGTTTGATCATTCCGATTGCGCATTTATGGTGGACAACGAAGCTATCTATGATATTTGTCGAAATAATTTAAATGTCGAAAGACCAAACTACACAAACTTGAATCGTTTGATCAGTCAAGTTGTATCATCCATCACCGCTTCTCTTCGATTTGAAGGTTAGTTAACTTTTGCGCATATATCTTAAATACTAAAATAAACAACGTTGTAGTTTATGAGAATTTTAACCTTTCCATGTGAATTTTACAAAATAGCCATCCATAGCAGCTAAATGAGGTATTTGATCTAAAAAACTTAGCTACCTTTCTCATACATACACCACGAATGTCAATACACACGCTTAACGTCTTTTTTTAGTCAATGCAAAGGTAACAAACTTTTGCATTTTATGGTGTTTTAGTAGGGAGTTTATCCGAGTGTTTTTTTTTAAGATTTTCGAGTTGTCACCTAAGCGTTTATTTTAAGAGGGTGTTGGTTCTAGCAATGTTGTTTATTTCACTTTTTACTATCCATGAACATTCAAATAAAAATGTTTAGTTCAACTCTGTCTGTCCTTAAAATAACCGAAGGTTTTCAGACGATTAACTTTTATCTTTTAGGTGAATTAAATGTTGATTTAAATGAATTTCAAACTAATTTGGTGCCATACCCAAGAATTCATTTCCCATTGGCTAGTTTTGCACCAATTATATCTAAAGAAAAAGCTAACCATCAAGCCCTTGATGTTAGCGAGATTACAAAGAGTGTATTTGAAGCCCAGAACCAAATGGTAAAATGCGATCCAAAGGATGGGAAATACATGTCGTGCTGTGTTTTGTATCGTGGTGACGTTCAACCAAGAGAAGTAAACGCAGCTATCACAAAAATTAAGGAGATGCATTCTGTACAATTTGTTGATTGGTGTCCAACCGGATTTAAAGTTGGAATTAATAACCAAACGATTTACGCACAAGAAGGTAAACAATCTTCTTCAAAGTCGTTTTCATTCTGCTAGAATGTTTCTTTATAAGTAAGATTCTGGTAAGCAAAACGAGGTACTAAGTAACTATCGCTGTACCCAGCAATATCTATTTGAAAGGTTATCATTTCTACATACAAATTTAGGAAAGCTTTTTTCCCAGTTTGAGACGGCCTTTTAATTCCAGTTATGGTTACGGTTCTGTAATGATGTATATTTCAACAGGTAGTGATCTTGCTCCTGTCAAGCGTGCAGTGTGCATGTTAAGTAACACAACCGCTATGGCTTCGCTATGGGCAAGATTGGATCACAAATTTGACTTGATGTACAAAAAGAGAGCTTTTGTTCACTGGTAAGTGTTATCGAGAAAGTCGAATCGTCTGTTTTTTTCGTCATGGATTCTTTCTGTAATTCTTTGTCTATGCCAATTAAAATTTCACTAATTGAATAGTAAGGCAAAAATAATTCGTCGACTAAAACCTTCGGCATTTTTTTGTTCGACCTTTTTTGTCCTATATGTAGCCGCAAGAACGACGAAAACAACTGACTCACTAAAATTTATACTCGCGAATCTATGTAACCCTTTATGACTTTAAAAAACGTCAATTATCGTCACAGAAGGTCAAAAAATACTGACATGTTCTCTAGTGGCAATAAGTGACCACTTGAATGTATTAAGAGTGCAGCCCGTGTAAAAGGGACGCAAATTTGCTTTCCAACGGTGCACAATTCTACCATGGTTGAGAAACATGGTGGCTAGAAATCCTTTTCAATCACGAAAGAAAAGTCGTCAAAGAAAAAAATACTTTTTGCGGACGACTACGTTTTCCACTAATTTGCAAAATTAATTTTTGCGGATGCCGAAGATTCAGTAATTTTAGAAGAAGCAAAAACGTATTTTGTCTATTTTTGCGGATCCGCAAATAATTTGTATCCAGGTATTCACCAGAAGAAAAATATTTGATTCTGAAAAATTTGCCCCACGAAATTTCAATTTTTAAATGAACAAAAAATAGTATTTGCGAAAAATGAAAAAGTTTACTAAAAATTTTGTAGGTATGTCGGAGAAGGGATGGAAGAGGGAGAGTTTAACGAAGCAAGGGAAGATTTGGCTGGTTTGGAACGCGATTACGAAGAAGTCGGCGGCGACAGTCAACCTGATGAGGAAGATGACGAATATTAAGCACATTTTCACACACATACGTTACTCGTTGCTTTTATACGACAAAGCAAAAACACTTTTTCGTTTCTTTATACTCACTCGTTTATTTATAGATACTTTCACACAATTTATTTTTTAGTATTCTTTTGTTATATTCAACTGTGTGAGTGCCATGTAGAATTTGAACATACGTTTTGATCAGAATTGTTTTCAGACCCGTTTGTTAAATTATATTTCTCTTTGTACTAGGTTCATGTAAGAATTTTCCTACATTGCTTTCAGAGTTTTTATGGTCATAACATATATACCATATCAAATTTAGCTGTCTTTCGTAATTCATTCGTCCCTATTTTTGCAACGTGTGCTAAATTTCTAGTCTCAGCATTTATTTATTAATTTCTCCATTTTTTGTCACGCATACACTTTTGCTCGAGATTATTTAGCAGAAAAAAGAACTGCGCAACAACCCGACACAAGACATAAATTTTATCGCGAAGATGTGATCTTGCTCTCGCGTTGAGTACGATTCAAGTTGGGTTTTTTTGCCAAAGTAACTTGTCATTAATGTACGCATCTCGTATGATCTTTTTTTTTCAAAATTATGCATTAGTTATCTTTATATTTATCTGTATTTAGTTAGAAAAGAAATACATTTATAAAAAGATGTTTTCAAATTTATATTCGAATTTCGTCAAAAAAAAACTGGAACTAAATACTACAAATTCTCTTCCTGAACATTTTTAAAATAATTAATTATATTTAATATACTATAAAAAAATCACCGATCTCATCTCTCCAACCCTGACACAAGGTTAAAGGTCTGACACAAGGTTAAAGGTCTGACACAAGGTTAAAGGTCTGACACAAGGTTAAAGGTCTGACACAAGGTTAAAGGTCTGGCATGATTTGGTGGGAATTAAAAGACATCCATCTGACTTTCAAAAAACGTGGACGATAAAGAGTTTTAAACGTTTTCTGGACAAGAATCAACTTTAAACACCGAGTTGACACTGCTCATTTGGTACGCAGGTTTGTTTGCAAGATGAGATCGGTCGCCAAACGAGAAACACCAAATGAAACATTAAAAATATTTGCTAAAGATCTATTTTTTATACCTCACCAAAAATTAAAAAAAATAGAAACACCACCAATAAAATTGAATAAAATCCCACATTTGAATAAAGTTTTGAAATCAAGACATTTAATTGGCAAAAATTAAGCAGACTTGGGTGTTTAAATAAACACAACCGTTTTCAAAAGCGCACGCCTCTCCCTCCTCCATGGTGTTTAATGGAAGCACCAAATGTGGACCAGCTCAGAAATATACATTAAAAGCACACAAAAAAGGAATGGTGAATTACAAAAATAAAGGTTCGGACAAATACAAAAGGAATTCTAAGCTGTATCGTAAACAAAAATCCCAACCTCTTCAACAACATAGGCAATGGACACAAGAAGTAAATAAAACATTTCCAGATCAAAAACTTTAAAAAATTATCCACCACGAAAGAATGGTTTATAAAATCATGTAAAAATAAAGACAGCGTTCGCTGACACTGTGTGGTATGTACATCTTATGTACACCGTTTATTTACATGCATATCATGCTGACATGAAAGTACGAGCACCATAAAATTCAAACGGCAATTTCATGAAAACTTCATTCTAAGCATTGCTACTTTACTACCCTGCTTCGATTTTCTTTTCAATACAAGTCTCTTCTTTTTGTTTTTGTTAGATTTATTATCTGGTGAGAAAGCATTAGATGCCAGGTCCATTTCAACACCGTTTTCACTATCCATCTCAGGTATTTCGTTATTATTAGGGCTAAAGTCGTCGAATGGATTCACACGAGGCCTCGGAAAATCAACTTTCTCCTCCGGCAAAGACGGTGATTTAGGCGATGTGGGAAGAAATGCTACATCAGGATTTTCAACAGCAGTTGTCTCAGAGGTGCTATTTCCTTCAGCTAAAACTACTGGTGATGGTTTAATGACTTCAGGTTCTACAGGTCCCTCTGATTCTACTGATGGTAAATCGATGGCTGATTTTTTAGGTTCTTTCACAGTTGGAACATCAGGCGTCTTAGTGGGCACTTCTGCTTCCGGTAAAATTACTGGTGATGGTTTAGTTACTTCAGGTTCTACAGGTGCCTCTGATTCTACTGGTGGTAAATCAATGGCTAATTTTTTAGGTTCTTTAACAGTTGGAACATCAGGTGTCTCAGTCTGAACTTCTGATTCAGGTAAAATTACTGGTGATGGGTCAGTTACTTTAGGTGTCAACGGTGCCTCTGATTCTACTGGTGGTAAATCAATCGGTGATTTCATAGTTTTTTCAACAGTTGGAACACCAGGTGTCTCATAGGGCAATTCTGGTTCAGGTAAAAATAATGGTGATGGGTCAGTTACTTCAGGTGCTACAGGTGCCTCTGATTCTACTGGTGGTAAATCAACCAGTGATTTTGTAGGTTCTTCAACAGTTGGAACATCAGGTGTCTCAGTGGGCACTTCTGGTTCAGATAAGATTACTGGTGATGCGTCAGTTACTTCAGGTGCTACAGACGCCTCTGATTCTAAGGCCGGTAAATCAACCGGTGATTTCATTGGTTCTTCAACAGTAGGTGTCTCAGTGGGCACTTCTGTTTCAGCTAAAAATACTGGTGATGGGTCAGTTACTTCAGGTGCTACAGGTGCCTCTGATTCTACTGGTGGTAAATCAATCGGTGATTTTATAGGTTCTTCAACAGTTAGAATATCAGGTGTGTCAGAGGGCACTTCTGGTTCAGGTAAAATAACTGGTGATGGGTCAGTTACTTCAGGTGCTACAGGTGCCTCTGATTCTACTGGTGGTAAATCAATCGGTGATTTCATAGTTTTTTCAACAGTTGGAACATCACGTGTCTCAGTCTGAACTAATGATTCAGGTAAAATTACTGGTGATGAGTCAGTTACTTTAGGTGTCAAAGGTGCCTCTGATTCTACTGGTGGTAAATCAACCAGTGATTGTGTAGGTTCTTCAACAGTTGGACGATCAGGTGTCTCAGTGGGCACTTCTGGTTCAGGTAAAATTACTGGTGATGGGTCAGTTACTTTATGTGTCAAAGGTGCCTCTGATTCTACTGGTGGTAAATCAATCGGTGATTTCATAGGTTCTTCAACAGTTAGAATATCAGGTGTCTTAGTGGGCCCTTCCAGTTCAGACAAAATTACTGGTGATGAGTCAGTTACTTCAGGTGCTACAGGTGCCTCTGATTCTACTGGTGATAAATCAACCAGTGATTTTGTAGGTTCTTCAACAGTTGGAACATCAGGTGTCTCAGTGGGCACTTCTGGTTCAGGTGAGATTACTGGTGATGGGTCAGTTACTTCAGGTGCTACAGGTGCCTCTGATTCTACTCGTGGTAAATCAATCGGTGATTTCATAGTTTTTTCAACAGTTGGAACACCAGGTGTCTCATAGGGCAATTCTGGTTCAGGTAAATATAATGGTGATGGGTCAGTTACTTCAGGTGCTACAGGTGCCTCTGATTCTACTGGTGGTAAATCAACCAGTGATTTTGTAGGTTCTTCAACAGTTGGAACATCAGGTGTCTCAGTGGGCACTTCTGGTTCAGATAAGATTACTGGTGATGCGTCAGTTACTTCAGGTGCTACAGACGCCTCTGATTCTAAGGCTGGTAAATCAACCGGTGATTTCATAGGTTCTTCAACAGTAGGTGTCTCAGTGGGCACTTCTGTTTCAGCTAAAAATACTGGTGATGGGTCAGTTACTTCAGGTGCTACAGGTGCCTCTGATTCTACTGGTGGTAAATCAATAGGTGATTTTATAGGTTCTTCAACAGTTAGAATATCAGGTGTGTCAGAGGGCACTTCTGGTTCAGGTAAAATAACTGGTGATGGGTCAGTTACTTCAGGTGCTACAGGTGCCTCTGATTCCACTGGTGGTAAATCAATCGGTGATTTCATAGGTTCTTCAACAGTTAGAATATCAGGTGTCTTAGTGGGCACTTCCAGTTCATACAAAATTACTGGTGATAGGTCAGTTACTTCAGGTGCTACAGGAGCCTCTGATTCTACTGGTGGTAAATCAATGGCTAATTTTTTAGGTTCTTTAACAGTTGGAACATCAGGTGTCTCAGTCTGAACTTCTGATTCAGGTAAAATTACTGGTGATGGGTCAGTTACTTTAGGTGTCAACGGTGCCTCTGATTCTACTGGTGGTAAATCAATCGGTGATTTCATAGTTTTTTCAACAGTTGGAACACCAGGTGTCTCATAGGGCAATTCTGGTTCAGGTAAAAATAATGGTGATGGGTCAGTTACTTCAGGTGCTACAGGTGCCTCTGATTCTACTGGTGGTAAATCAACCAGTGATTTTGTAGGTTCTTCAACAGTTGGAACATCAGGTGTCTCAGTGGGCACTTCTGGTTCAGATAAGATTACTGGTGATGCGTCAGTTACTTCAGGTGCTACAGACGCCTCTGATTCTAAGGCCGGTAAATCAACCGGTGATTTCATTGGTTCTTCAACAGTAGGTGTCTCAGTGGGCACTTCTGTTTCAGCTAAAAATACTGGTGATGGGTCAGTTACTTCAGGTGCTACAGGTGCCTCTGATTCTACTGGTGGTAAATCAATCGGTGATTTTATAGGTTCTTCAACAGTTAGAATATCAGGTGTCTCAGAGGGCACTTCTGGTTCAGGTAAAAATACTGGTGATGGGTCAGTTACTTCAGGTGCTACAGGTGCCTCTGATTCTACTGGTGGTAAATCAATCGGTGATTTCATAGTTTCTTCAACATTTGGAACATCAGGTCTCTTAGTGGGCACTTCCGGTTCAAGTAAGATTACTGGTGATGGGTCAGTTACTTCAGGTGCTACAGGTGCCTCTGATTCTACTGGTGGTAAATCAATCGGTGATTTAATAGTTTCTTCAACAATTGGAACATCAGGTGTCTTAGTGGGCACTTCCGGTTCAGGTAAAATTACTGGTGATGGGTCAGTTACTTCAGGTGCTACAGGTGCCTCTGATTCTACTGGTGGTAAATCAATCGGTGATTTCATAGTTTCTTCAATAGTTGGAACATCAGGTGTCTTAGTGGGCACTTCCGGTTCAGGTAAAATTACTGGTGATGGTTTACTTACTTCAGGTGCTACAGGTGCCTCTGATTCTACTGGTGGTAAATCAATCGATGATTTTGTAGGTTCTTCAACAGTTGGAATATCAGCTGTCTCAGTGGGCACTTCTGGTTCAGGTAAAATTACGGGTGATGGTTTATTTACTTCAGGTGCTGCAGGTGCCTCTGATTCTACTGGTGGTAAATCAATCGGTGATTTCATAGTTTTTTCAAAGGTTGGAACATCACGTGTCTCAGTCTGAACTTCTGATTCAGGTAAAAGTACTGGTGATGGGTCAGTTATTTTAGGTGTCAAAGGTGCCTCCGATTGTACTGGTGGTAAATCAACCGGTGATTTTGTAGGTTCTTCAACAGTTGGACCATCAGGTGTCTCAGTGGGCACTTCTGGTTCAGATAAAATTACTGGTGTTGGGTCAGGTACTTCAGGTGTCAAAGGTGCCTCTGATTCTACTGGTGGTAAATCAATCGGTGATTTTATAGGTTCTTCAACAGTTAAAATATCAGGAGTCTCAGATGGCACTTCTCGTTCAGGTAAAATTACTGGTGATGGGTCAGTTATTTTAGGCGTCAAAGGTGCCTCTGATTCTACTGGTGGTAAATCAACCGGTGATTTTGTAGGTTTTTCAGCAGTTGGAACATCAGGTGTCTCAGTGGGCACTTCTGGTTCAGGTAAAAATACTGGTGATGGGTCAGTTACTTCAGGTGCTACAGGTGCCTCTGATTCTACTGGTGGTAAATCAATCGGTGATTTCATAGTTTCTTCAACAGTTGGAACATCAGGTGTCTTAGTGGGCACTTCAGGTTCAGACAAAATTACTGGTGATGGGTCAGTTACTTCAGGTGCTACAGGTGCCTCTGATTCTACTGGTGGTAAATCAATCGGTGATTTCATAGTTTCTTCAACAGTTGGAACATCAGGTGTCTTAGTGGGCACTTCCGGTTCAGGTAAGATTACTGGTGATGGGTCAGTTACTCCAGGTGCTACAGGTGCCTCTGATTCTACTGGTAGTAAATCAATCGGTGATTTCATAGTTTCTTCAACAATTGGAATATCAGGTGTCTCATAGGGCACTTCTGGTTCAGGCAAAATTGCTGGGGATGGGTCAGTTCCTTTAGGTGTCAAAGGTGCCACCGATTCTACTGGTGGTAAATCAACCAGTGATTTTGTAGGTTTTTCAACGGTTGGAACATCAGCTGTCTCAGTGGGCACTTTCGGTTCAGGTAAAATTACTGGTGATGGGTCAGTTACTTTAGGTGTCAAAGGTGCCTCTGATTCTACTGGTGGAAAATCAACCGGTGATTTTGTAGGTTCTTCAACAGTTGGACCATCAGGTGTCTCAGTGGGCACTTCTGGTTCAGATAAAATTACTGGTGATGGGTCAGGTACTACAGGTACTACAGGTGTCTCTGATTCTTCTGGTGGTAAATCAATCAATGAATTTGTAGGTTCTTCAACAGTTGGAACATCAGGTGTCTCAGTGGGAAATTCTGGTTCAGGTAAAATTACTGGTGAGGGGTCTTTTACTTTAGGTGTCAAGGGTGCCTTTGATTCTATTGATGGTAAATCAATCGGTGATTTTGTAGGTTCTTCAACAGTTGGAACATCAGGTGTCTCAGTGGGAATTTCTGAATCAGGTGAAATTACTGGTGATGGGTCAGTTACTTCAGGTGCTACTGGTGCCTCTGATTCTACTGGTGGTAAATCAATCGGTGATTTCATAGTTTCTTCAACAGTTGGAACATCAGGTGTCTCAGTGGGCACTTCTGGTTCAGGTAAAATTAGTGGTGATGGTTTATTTACTTCAGGTGGTACAGGTGCCTCTGATTCTACTGGTGAAAAATCAATCAATGATTTTCTAGGTTTGTCAACAGTTGGAACCTCAGGTATAACAGTGGGTAATTCTTTTTCAGGGAAAATTACTGGTGATGGTTTACTTAGTTCAGGTGCTACAGGTCCCTCTGATTCTATTGGTGGTACATCAATCGGTGATTTCATAGGTTCTTCAACAGTTGGAACATCAGGTGTCTTAGTGGGCACTTCTGGTTCAGGTAAAATTACTGTTGATGGTTTACTTACTTCAGGTGCTACAGGTGCCTCTGATTCTACTGGTGGTAAATTAATCGGTGATTTTTTAGGTTTTTTAACAGTTGGAACATCAGGTGTCTCAGTGGGCAATTCTGGTTCCGGCAAAATTACTTGTGATGGTTTACTTACTACAGCTGCTACAGGTCCCTCTGATTCTACTGGTGGTAAATCAATCGGTGATTTCATAGTTTCTTCAACAGTTGGAACATCAGGTGTCTTAGTGGGCACTTCCGGTTCAGGTAAGATTACTGGTGATGGGTCAGTTACTTTAGGTGCTACAGGTGCCTCTGATTCTACTGGTAGTAAATTAATCGGTGATTTCATAGTTTCTTCAACAATTGGAATATCAGGTGTCTCATAGGGCACTTCTGGTTCAGGTAAAATTGCTGGGGATGGGTCAGTTCCTTTAGGTTGCAAAGGTGCCTCCGATTCTACTGGTGGTAAATCAACCAGTGATTTTGTAGGTTTTTCAACGGTTGGAACATCAGCTGTCTCAGTGGGCACTTTCGGTTCAGGTAAAATTACTGGTGATGGGTCAGTTACTTTATGTGTCAAAGGTGCCTCTGATTCTAATGGTGGTAAATCAACCGGTGATTTTGTAGGTTCTTCAACAGTTGGACCATCAGGTGTCTCAGTGGGCACTTCTGGTTCAGATAAAATTACTGGTGATGGGTCAGGTACTTCAGGTACTACAGGTGCCTCTGATTCTTCTGGTGGTAAATCAATCGATGAATTTGTAGGTTCTTCAACAGTTGGAACATCAGGTGTCTCAGTGGGAAATTCTGGTTCAGGTAAAATTACTGGTGATGGGTCTTTTACTTTAGGTGTCAAGGGTGCTTTTGATTCTATTGATGGTAAATCAATCGGTGATTTCATAGTTTCTTCAACAGTTGGAACATCAGGTGTCTCAGTGGGCACTTCTGGTTCAGGTAAAATTAGTGGTGATGGTTTATTTACTTCAGGTGGTACAAGTGCCTCTGATTCTACTGGTGAAAAATCAATCAGTGATTTTCTAGGTTCGTCAACAGTTGGAACCTCAGGTATAACAGTGGGTAATTCTGTTTCAGGAAAAATTACTGGTGATGGTTTACTTAGTTCAGGTGCTACAGGTCCCTCTGATTCTATTGGTGGTACATCAATCGGTGATTTCATAGGTTCTTCAACAGTTGGAACATCAGGTGTCTTAGTGGGCACTTCTGGTTCAGGTAAAATTACTGGTGATGGTTTACTTACTTCAGGTGCTACAGGTGCCTCTGATTCTACTGGTGGTAAATTAATCGGTGATTTTTTAGGTTTTTTAACACTTGAAACCTCAGGTGTCTGAGCGGGCACTTCTGGTACCGGTAAAATTACTGGTAATGGTTTAATTACTACAGGTGCTACAGGTGCCTCTGATTCTACTGGTGGTAAATCAATCGGTGATTTCATAGTTTCTTCAACAGTTGGAACATCAGGTGTCTTAGTGGGCACTTCTGGTTCAGGTAAAATTACTGGTGATGGTTTACTTACTTCAGGTGCTACAGGTGCCTCTGATTCTACTGGTGGTAAATTAATCGGTGATTTTTTAGGTTTTTTAACAGTTGGAACATCAGGTGTCTCAGTGGGCAATTCTGGTTCCGGCAAAATTACTTGTGATGGTTTACTTACTACAGCTGCTACAGGTCCCTCTGATTCTACTGGTGGTAAATCAATCGGTGATTTCATAGTTTCTTCAACAGTTGGAACATCAGGTGTCTTAGTGGGCACTTCCGGTTCAGGTAAGATTACTGGTGATGGGTCAGTTACTTTATGTGTCAAAGGTGCCTCTGATTCTAATGGTGGTAAATCAACCGGTGATTTTGTAGGTTCTTCAACAGTTGGACCATCAGGTGTCTCAGTGGGCACTTCTGGTTCAGATAAAATTACTGGTGATGGGTCAGGTACTTCAGGTACTACAGGTGCCTCTGATTCTTCTGGTGGTAAATCAATCGATGAATTTGTAGGTTCTTCAACAGTTGGAACATCAGGTGTCTCAGTGGGAAATTCTGGTTCAGGTAAAATTACTGGTGATGGGTCTTTTACTTTAGGTGTCAAGGGTGCTTTTGATTCTATTGATGGTAAATCAATCGGTGATTTCATAGTTTCTTCAACAGTTGGAACATCAGGTGTCTCAGTGGGCACTTCTGGTTCAGGTAAAATTAGTGGTGATGGTTTATTTACTTCAGGTGGTACAGGTGCCTCTGATTCTACTGGTGAAAAATCAATCAGTGATTTTCTAGGTTCGTCAACAGTTGGAACCTCAGGTATAACAGTGGGTAATTCTGTTTCAGGAAAAATTACTGGTGATGGTTTACTTAGTTCAGGTGCTACAGGTCCCTCTGATTCTATTGGTGGTACATCAATCGGTGATTTCATAGGTTCTTCAACAGTTGGAACATCAGGTGTCTTAGTGGGCACTTCTGGTTCAGGTAAAATTACTGGTGATGGTTTACTTACTTCAGGTGCTACAGGTGCCTCTGATTCTACTGGTGGTAAATTAATCGGTGATTTTTTAGGTTTTTTAACACTTGAAACCTCAGGTGTCTGAGCGGGCACTTCTGGTACCGGTAAAATTACTGGTAATGGTTTAATTACTACAGGTGCTACAGGTGCCTCTGATTCTACTGGTGGTAAATCAATCGGTGATTTCATAGTTTCTTCAACAGTTGGAACATCAGGTGTCTTAGTGGGCACTTCTGGTTCAGGTAAAATTACTGGTGATGGTTTACTTACTTCAGGTGCTACAGGTGCCTCTGATTCTACTGGTGGTAAATTAATCGGTGATTTTTTAGGTTTTTTAACAGTTGGAACATCAGGTGTCTCAGTGGGCAATTCTGGTTCCGGCAAAATTACTTGTGATGGTTTACTTACTACAGCTGCTACAGGTCCCTCTGATTCTACTGGTGGTAAATCAATCGGTGATTTCATAGTTTCTTCAACAGTTGGAACATCAGGTGTCTTAGTGGGCACTTCCGGTTCAGGTAAGATTACTGGTGATGGGTCAGTTACTTCAGGTGCTACAGGTGCCTCTGATTCTACTGGTAGTAAATTAATCGGTGATTTCATAGTTTCTTCAACAATTGGAATATCAGGTGTCTCATAGGGCACTTCTGGTTCAGGTAAAAATGCTGGTGATGGTTTTGTTACTTCAGGTGCTACATGTGCCTCGAGTTCTACTGGTGGTAAGTCAATCAGTGATTTTATAGGTTCTTCAAAAGGTGGTATCGCACCGGGCACTTTTGGTTCAGGTAAAATGTCAGGCCAGAATGTGTCTTCAGGTGCTAAAGTTGCCTCTGTTTCTGTAGGTGGTAAGTCAATGGTACCATATTCTTCCTCCGGTTGTGGCATTTCTGCACGTTTTGGTGAATCAGGAAAGTGTTGTTGCTTTACTGGAAGCGGTTTTAACCTTAGTGTTGGTTCCACAATGGATGAATTGACCAGGTCTTCAACAATAGGTACCTGATTGGGATCTTTTGGCCTTGGTAAGATTATTGGTGATGGTTGAATCTTTGGTAGTTGGCCTTCGGCTTTGACAGGCGATATCACAGGGTCAGGATTAAATGTGCTTTCAGGCTCTGTTGTGTCTGAACTTGTTGGTGAATCCATCAATTCTGGGGGCACTGGAAGCGGCTCTGATTCCATTGTTAGTATGCCAATGGGTGAATTTTCGGATTCTTCGGGTATTGCATTAGGTCCAGGTGAAACTAGTGTTGTTGGTTTAATTTCAGGCATGATAGGCAATGCTACAGGGTCATAACCAAAAGTGCTTTGAGGTTCTGTTCTCTCTTTAGGTGTTGGTAAATCTAAAAGGTCTTGCTGCACTGAAAGCGGTTCTGATTCCACTGATGCAGCAACAGGCTCTTCTAGTGTTTCCTGTTCAGGCATTATAAATGGTATCAACTCTGGCACATCCGATTGCCCAATTTGTTTAACATTAATTAAAGTTTACAAAATAAATATTGATCAGTAATTTATAATTTAATGCCCTGCGAAAATTGATAATTCAGAAGTTATTTCAGACGTTGATTTCTGTATTAGACAAATAATATGCACTTTGCTCTTTTCTTAAGCCATGTGGTGATCCGAAATGTCAAAGACCATCGTGTATTGGTAACACTTGTGGGATCACAGGATGCCAGCGTCAATCTTGTGTGGTAAGTAGAAATATTCTTGTTTATTCAGGCAAAGAAATCTTGACAGTACCAAACCATAATTGCTCATTAATGATATGGATGCAAACTAGACACAAATATTTAAATCCAATAAGCCATAATGTATTTCCATCTCAGGTTCCTTCAAAGGAAAACCAGTATATGGAGATGAGAATGCAAGAAAGAATCGTCCTAAAGAAGAAAAAGCCATGCGGCAATCCAAAATGTCGAAAGCCATCATGTATTGGTAACACTTGTGGTATCCAGGATGCCAGCGGCCGTCTTGTATGGTAAGAAAGAAACTTGATGGTGTTGATGTAAGCTCTAGATTATAAACTCTATTTTAAATGAAAAGTCAAAGTCATACTTTATTTTAATCTTAGGTCAGCAAAAGAAACTCCTACTAATGTACATGATAATGACAGGAATGACCTTCCTAAAAGGGATGTTGTACTAGAGGAGGAGAAGAAGAGAATATCCTGTTATTGCTTCGCAACCAGAATAGAAGATGTAAAAGAAGCACCAATTATATGTACACCCTTATCTCTGGAGTCTGAAGCTGCACCACATGAGAAACCAGAAATAGTTTTTCCAGTTGATCCTGACGTTGTACAACAACCAGTTTGTTCCTGTTCCAGCACAACGTGTCCTCTCGCAGTCACTTCCATCTGATGAGAAGCCTAATGTTCTTGCAACAAGATGTTAACAAATCAAACCCCTGTATTTATACCGGTTCCTGTCCCTAAGAAAACAGAGTACTAAAAAAGAACCTGAAGATTTTTCAAAGAAAGCACAACCAGAAGATGATGACATTTCTAAAGCCGTACCAACTCATATTTCTACAATGAAAGAACCGTTAGCAGGTAAGTTTAACATTTAAAAATACTTGAAACATTCTGTATTAAGCAATTTTTGCGTTACTTTTGCACAAGGCGAGTGATTAAATATTCACAATGATTGTAAACATTCAATGTAGGTATGATAAAATTAAACCTTTCAGAAAAAAAATGATGTAATTTTATAGGAACAACGGTGCATATGTGAGATATATTATATATTTCCTTATGTTCAAGCAAAACGTGAATTTTTTTGCCTGGTGAATGCCACCTACCTAAAAAGCACTAGACAAACATTTACACTTTATGCCAATGTACTGAACGAAGGAATGATTCAGCCCTTTGTAATTTTTTCGTATTTTGTTGGATTTGAATGAGCGTTCTTGGCAAAAATGGTGACATCAATTTTTTGACCAAGTTGTTACATTCTCCTGGTAACATTTGTGGTGCCATGTACAATTGTAGAACTACCCCTATAGGAAATAGCTGGATGTGTGAAATTGTATACTGGATTTAACTTTTTGATGATTTGCATTTATTAAAAAAAAAAACCCAAAAAATGAATGCATGCTAGTATTGTTAGAAACGATCAAAGCTCGAGCAACTTCAACTCTAAGCAAATTTTTATAAAAGTTTTTTTGATACAACTAGACATTTTATCAAACATCCCAAAATTTTTAAAGGTGATAACCACTACGTAGACAAGTTTTAAAAAACATTATGGGTAAGCAAAATTTACTGAGAGAAAAATTATTGTTAAGGAATCTTGTCTATTTCTATCTGACAAATTAATTATTTCGTCATTATTAGCAAATATTTATGCCATTTTTGGTTCTTATAGAAACTGTCAGTCTTTGTGGGACTGAAAAAATGATGGATAAAAGCTAATTCAGTTCCTTGTCGATTTGATTTATTAAATATAAGTCATAGATTTACAAACCATTACTAATTTTAAAGAAAGAACCAACAACTCAGTTAAGTAATTTTTACATTATTTTGCAGACGCTGATG